>VXBP01007617.1:3615-23290 GCA_013400115.1 Rhinopomastus cyanomelas
GGGGGGGGTTGGTGACTCTTACAGCCAGTGGTTCTTTCTGCATTATTTTGTCAATTTAAACTATTGCTTTCATGTCTATTTAACCTCAATGGTGATCAAAGAAACAATCATGGCTACTTCAATATGGACAGGTTGTCTAGCAGGCACAATACTATTTTTATACTACTTCTTCTTTTCACTAGCTATAGTCAGAATATAAACTAAGTTTCCTGGCAAAATCAATTTGTCAGAAGTTAAGAGCATGAAAAATTACTTGAGAAATTACATACAGAAGAGACGAACTTGCAGGGTGAAGAATGGCAGACAGCAATGAGTTAACAGCATCTATCAGTGGGTACAAAAACAAACAAATGAAATCTTTAAGCAATACTCAAAGTCATCAAAACCATGGTATTGACACTTGCTGAGGAATTGCTGGAATTCCATCTGGCACCTTTTTTAAAAATAGGGCTAATTTGTACCCAAGTCTCAAAGTGTTTTCTAAAATGTCAGTGAACTTGAATGGTGAACTGAAGGTTCTAAAAATATTATGACTTCCTGAAAAACTCAGAAAGTTGGTATTCAATTTTTTTCATATTCTTTGGGATTTTCCCATGCTGCTTATCCACTTTTTTACTGTATTCCTGAATAGTTTTAATCTTGATTCCTTGTGTAGTGATAGTGATGATTGAATTTTCATACCCTTATTTATTGCTGTAGAAGCTGTTACATATCAGACAAGGAATCCCTGTACCAAACATTCATTTTATTGAGTTTCTATCTTCCTTCAGTTGTGTTTATTATCAGAAGAGGTGTCAAGGGAACATTTCCTGCTCTACGTTTTAAACTTTATATATGCTTTGACTTTATTTTAAAAATCTCGGTCTTTTTGAAGGGATAGACAGTTGACTGGTAGTATTATTAATCCGGTCTCTGCCTCATGTACCAATCTGTTGGTACAGTAGGATATCCAGCCTTTACTGCCCCACATTCCTGGTGCTGGCAGATAGATAGTCAGGATATATTTGAGAATTTGTGTTTCACTTCTGTGTTATCACTGCCCAGCTCCCAAGAACAAACCATTGTGCCTTAACTGAGGCTTTAATGTTATTCAGTAATTCCACCTTGGAAAGGGATGAACATACGTAGAGAATATGCCTGCTTGTAAGGACTGGGCTTTAGACTATGATGTAGTTTGTCTGCCAAGATTCTGCTGTGCATGAGTGGGTGATCATGTGGAAGAAGCCATTCCGTTGGCAGTATCTGTGAGGTGTAATATCTCATGGTTATAGAACATGATTTCATCCGAGAATTTCAGCCTCGGGGGCCAAGTATTGTGTCACTCCCATTAGATGCCATGGTAGTACTTCTTTCTTGCACCTCTGACTATCAGACTTGAAATCTGCCAGTCTGTGGCCCTAAGGAAAATCTGGAGTTTTATTCTTTGTGTATCATATGCCCCAACACCAATAATACACATAAAGTTTTCACTCTTAACTCATTACATAATTGGTAAATAGCCATAAATGGAAGTGTAAAGCTACAGTGTGCATGGAGTAAGCTCCTGCTAAATCAGGCCTTGACAACACAGTGCTTACTTGGCAGTGCTAACAGCCCCTTAAACAGAACATATCTATCTCCATCACACAGTCTACCAGGATTTTGGTGACCACACACTTAATTTTATACATAGCAAGATGAATTAAATCACTTGCAGTTAGAAAAAGAGTAAAAATCTCTTGACAGGGGGTCAGAGTGTGAAGCATTCTTCCGTATTCATCAGTTCCACACAAAGCTTGTGTTGGACTTAGAGCCTTTGTCACTTCTTGATAATGAATTTAATTAGTTAATTACAAAATGCTAATATTTGAGAATGTTAGAATTTTAGATGGCTTAAGTATATCTCCAGATTTTTTTAAGAGCTCACATGGGATCCATGACAGACATCTTCAATTTTTTTTTTGTGATTGCATCTCTGCTACAGTCATTGTGGGTATTAATTACAGTGAAGCACATTTATGAGGCAGCAGAAGGGAACCATATTGTAGTGTCCTGTCCTACTGTCCTCCCCTCCCATGAGAGAGGAGACCACTAGATTGTGTAACTCTTCCCTGTCCCTTACTTGTCCTCATCATAGTATCATGGAACAGAATCATACAATTGTTTAGATTTGAAAAAGTATTTAAGATCATTAAGTCAAACCATAACCTTAAAAATAAGGCCTCTATTAATCTACATCACTGACAAACACATCTACACAGCGTTTGACTCCCCCAATCCTTGGGTAGCCTGTTCCAAAGCTTAGTAACCCTTTCAGTGAACTTTTTCCTGGTGTCCGATCTAAACCTATCCTGGAGCAACTCAACGCCGTTTTCTTTCGTCCTGTCACTTTGCTACAACTTCTTTTGAGGTAGTTGTAGAGAAGTCTCGCCTTTTCTTCAGGCTAAACAGCCTCAGCTCCCTCAGCCACTCTAGACCCTTCGCCAGCTTTGTTGCCCTTCTTTGGACTCCTCCAGCACCTCAATGTCCTTCTTTCAGTCAGAGATCCCCTTGAACTGAACAGAGGACTCTGTCCATCCCCTCAGTATTGAGGGATGATAACATTCCTACTCCGGCTGGTCATACGGTTTCTGATACAAGTCAGGAAGCCATTTGCCTTCCTGGCCACTCGAGCACACTACTGGCTCATATTCAGTTGGCTGTCAACCAACACTTTCAGATCCTTCTTCACCAAGGAACTATAGCTCTTTTCACCCTTGAATCATGTTCCTTTCCAATCTGTACTTAATTAACTGACAGTGACAACCATTCTATGTGCAGACAGTTCAACATTCTTTCCTTAACTTCCTGGGGTATTTTTTAATTCCCATGCAGAAAAAAAAAAATCTATCTGTATGTAAACCCCAACATGAACTCAAGTGAAAAATACAGACTTTCTTCTCAGAAGACACCCTCTGCACGTGTTGTAACTCCTAATATTGGTGGCTAGCTTGTGCTCAAATAATTGCACAAATTCTACAGCTTATTGGAATTATTGCATCCAGCAACTGTTAGACAAGGTTTACTGAACAATACTGAGAAAAACTTACAGCCTTTTTATCAATGCAGCATTTATTCCACGCACTGTTACCTCTCTGTGTCATCCAGACAGGCTGCCTAATAATAAGGTCTAATTTTTGCAGCACCATATCCACTACACCCTGGATTTCAGACATGCAGCAGAAGCGTTTTCACAGCAGTGCTGTTTTGGTCTACACAGTTATTTAGCAAACTGGGTCTGCGGAGTGAGACTTCGATGCATCTATTATCATTTCCCTTAGTCTACAAGAAGTGTAAGAGTTAAATGCATCTGTCATAATTTGCCTTAATCTACAAGGGGTGCATAAAAGCTGACAGATCCAAGCAAGCTGCGTAAATAGGTAAAATAGCGGTCTTGCTATTGAGGCGATATACTCGGAGAAGCAGCATTGCGACTCCCTTCGAGGGCTGGAGAGGGCTTTCTTTGACTCCCAGGAATTGCATTTTGTTTCCTCTCCCTTGTGGGTCAGTCACATTCCAAGCTGCTGTTAAGATGATAGAAGAATTAAAGTGTCAGCTGCTTCCTCTGTTCATGCCAGTCCTGGCAGCAGAGGCTAGACCAGCAATGGAGCTGCTGAACTAACTGTAGCAGGACTAATGCAGGAATAAAGACAGTTGCTTGGGTCCACAATCAGGTTCTGCTTCTTTCCCACACTGCCAAGAACCATCTCATGATGGCTCTGTTGTCCATACCCTTGCATAACACCACCTCCTGTCCTAGCAGTCAATGGGCTTGCCTGAGTATTGCTGTAGAACTGCTGAAAACAAGAAAGATGGAACTGTAAAATTAAGCAGCGATTAGAAGATATACAAACACTAATCTGAGTGGGCAAATTGTCTGAGTTTAGAAATGGATGTTAGTCTTCCTTTTTTCTGCTACACACAAAACTATTTGAATGCACTTTCTGCACCTGAGTCTTTGGGCATTTTGGAGGATGCACATCTTGCAAATGTTACTTTCTCTGTTAAGTTCATGGTCAGTGATCTTTCTTCCCGAGTTCCTTCCTTGCTTGCTTCTACTGATTTGATGGATAGTAACAGCCAATTTCATAAGTCAGACATGACAACCTCATGAGTTGCTATAAATCAGGCATCAGTTATGAGAATTGTTTTCAGGGAATTTTTTTCCCGCTTGTCTTTTTAAAATCAATTTTCATATAAGTTAGTATGAAAATGTTCTTTGGAACAATCACCCTGTTTCACAGTAGTTAGAAACTCATAACTGTAGTGAATTACAGACTTTTCTGCTGATTAAGTATAATTACCAGATAGCAACCTCACTGAGTGGTATACATCAGATAATAACTACTACTTCTCAAAAAGTTCTTCTACAGGGAAACTAATTTCCCTATAAGCATGTAAAATACACCTGTAACTTTTCTAACACTTATAACAACACCTACATAGACAAGCTTTAATTTGTGCAATGATGAAAACCGGACAGATCAAGTCAGTCAAAATATCTAAAAAAATCTTCAATTGTATTTTTGTATTTTAATTTTCTAACTTGTAAGTAATCTACATTTTGAAACAAAATCATTGCAAATGAAGGGAAATTAAGTGTTCACAAACAGGAAATGCCTCAACAGGAAGCACTGGGTTTTAAAACTATTTTTTACTTTTATTACCAAAACAATTTGTTAATTGAAGTTAGACATTTTCTTTCAGTGGATTTGATACACCAAGATTTTTTTAAAATGTTTTTGCAAAATTATTTTTCAGTAGTTCAGGTTAACGATGTTCATTTTATAATAACACTACTGTACTGCGTGCCATCCTTCGAATGATAACTGCACTGTAAGAGTGATTGAAAAATCTAGTTTGGTTGCAGAAATGAGAATCTGAACTGCAAAACATGTCATAGGGAATGCCTAAATTAATTTTGAGTGTCCACATACCTACCACAAACACATAGTGTATGAAACAACTGAAAAAATACGATTCCATCTAAAACTCAGCACTATAAAGCACACACTAACACTGAATTGCAAACTTAGTCGTGCAACTGAAGGAACAAAGCTTATACCAGTCAATGGTGCTGGTACCTTTTCAAGCCAATACAAAACACTTTTCCTTAACAGAAAGGAAGCTGTAGGTCCACAGCAATTTTTTTAATGTTAGCATCAGATCAGTGATTTCCACAATCTACCTTTAAAGAAGATCCATTAGTAGTTTCTACCATCTTGCTTGGGGACATTTCAGTCACCAGGTCAACTGAATTAGAAGTAATAGGTTATAGGGCAGATTTATTTCCTTTTACAAATTTGGCCTAAAGGGACAAAAGCAGGTACCAGTAAAATGCTTGTCAAAAAGGCTGAGGAAATGCAAAAATCATGGGTCTTCAAATAATTAGTGTCAGTCAATCGCACAAGAAAAATGAGATCACAAACTTCTTAAGGCTTGGGAAAGAAAAAGCTTTAAGAACCAAAGCAGGGGTTGGAAGAATGAGAGCAAAGGTTGAAAATGTTTCTGAACTACACAGTGTATGACAAACCAAGCTTGCAAAAATGGCAGTCAGGAACCTAATTGTCTTACTTGGAAGTGGAACAAATTTAACACGAATTCTTATTCTTAAAACTAACTCATAACACACAATGGTAATACTAAGAATACATTTGGCTATTGTTTTCTGAAAAGGCATTCCAGGCTTTTAATATCATCCCCTATTGAAAATTGTTGCTTTGTTAGAGATACGCGATGGTAACCACTTAATGCTCTACAATGATGGCCATTTACAGCGACTTCCACCTTTCAGTGAAATTTGTGGAGAGCAGAACTCCTTACTAAAGACCTGTGGCGCTATGAAAGAGAATTTGTAGCACTTCCCCATGTACAAATATGTGGACATAATTCTAATGCAGGTACTGGAAGACTGACACATTTATATTTTTACTTTATTTGTAAAAATCCATTCATTTTCTTCAGCTTTTGCACAGAATGTTCAGTGTCTCTAGCTCTTCCATGTGTTGCACTGCTACGATGAAGGCTGGTACTTTTTAGATAAAAAAACCCCAAACACCTGAGCTTCTCATGGAGTAACTTGACTTTGGGAACCTGGGTTTTGAAAAGTGTTACAGGAGGCTCTGTAAAAGAAGGGCCACATAAACCCTTGCTTGCTCTTATCTCAAGCAAACTGGAGTTTAAACTAAAAAATTTAGTGTTCTTTACAACCCTGGCAGAGCCATTGTGAAGATGCCTGAAAGATGGCAAAATACACTTGCATATTGTGATTTCATTAATGGCAATGTCCAATATAAATTAAGGCATAACAACCTCATCTATAGCTGTGCCTCATCTATAGCTTTAGGGAGGTAAGCACTGAAATTTCCATACCATGGAGTTTTTTTCTTTCGCTATGTAAAATGTTTTCAGGAAGACACAAATGTGAGTACAGACTAGGAGATCCATCAAAAATGCAAGAAGAGGTAACTACTTCTTTGTATCTGCTCTGTCCCTGTACCAGAGTAAATGGCTCAATACATAGCTGTTCCTTTAACAGAGCTGGAATTCCTATAACTGTTCCAGTGAATTACAGTTTACTTACACTATGCCACTGGGCCTTGCTGACCATAACAACTGTGGTGTCTACTATGAATGCAGTAGTCACTGCCAAAGGGATAGCTCAGTAGCAGACATGTCTTGAACTGTTGAACTCTACCTGTTAGGAATCACAAAGAGTCTTCAGAGACAGGACTCAAAACAGTGGTTGAATTTCTCTGGTTACTATCCATCAGGTGACTCTCACTGACTCTCTATGAGCTCTTAGTCCATGTAACAGACACCCATATTTCACTCTGTGCTTGTGTGGCAACCTCCTGTCATGCAGCTAATGTGTGTTTTTAGAGTCACATTGTGCTTTCTGAGCAGATTCCTCTATAGAGAGGTGCAGGTCTGCACCAGGGATTTCTTAAGCACCAGAATGATGTCTAGGCTACATGACTATTTTTCCAGGTCTCCAGCCAACAGCGCTGTGTTGGTAAAACATGGTTGTATGGGGAAAAAAAAAAAAGGGGAACACTTCAGATGATGTTTGACGGTCATAGGAAGCTGTAAACACAGTCTTTGTACCGGGAAATGTCAAGCATCTTCGCAAGTGCCAGTGCTCCACCTCTGCACTTAATTAGAATAAACACATATGTCAATGGACTCAGCCTCAGACAGCTGTATGAAATACCTTGCAGTTCTTCAAAGGGACAGCCACTTTCAGAGTTTTGCTCAGCCGTACACAAAGTAAGCCTGGATGGAAGCCAGCATGATCAGTTATTTTACAGTCAGACCAGACCCATCCCTCAGCTCCTACTGTGAAACAAGAAACCCAAACCCCCCTCTGTAAGCTTGTTTACTATAGAGATGGTAGAAAGATAGTAAAATAAAGCAGCAAAAAAAAAAAAGAAAATTACATCGATTCCTGTTGCTTATGGTTCAGTAGTCAAGTAACTTGTTTGCCCGAAACGAAAGGGTAGTTACTCTGTTTTCTCGCCCGCAAGGTGTGGCAGTAGCACCTCTTGCCCTTACAGCAACCTGGGACTGATTCTGTGCTACGTGTGGGTGCTATCCACGGGGACAGGGACAAACTGGCTGTTGGTCGTGCCGCCCGAGCTCCAAGGCTCCCCGGCACGGACGGAGCCAGCGGGGGTCGGCGGGGACGGCTCCAGTGCTGACAGAGGGTGATCCCCCCGAGCAAGTGTGCGGAGCTGGCTCGCCCTTAACCCTGCCTCCGGTTACATCTTTGGCAGGAGACCGCGCTGCTCGGCTTCGCTTTCCAGGGTTATTTTTGGCCAGGACCGCCGCACGCTGAGGCCGCGGACGGCCGAGCCCAGGGCGTCCTTGCGGGCTGCGAGGCGCCGTCGGAGGCCTCGTCGGGCGGGAAGGGGCGGTACGGGGCTCCCCCCCAGTTCCCCCGCGGCGCCAGGGCCCGCCGGGGGCTGAGCAGTCCCGCCTCCGGCCCCGGGGGCCGGCCATGGGGAGGTCTGTCCCGCTCAGCCCGGCCGAGGACCGCCTCTGCCTCCTGCCGCCGGCCTGGCAGCCTGCGATAGGGGCGGCTTCTGCCCATCGGGGCCGCAGCTTCTGCCGCCATGGAGGGGACCCCCATCCCCGTGCTAACCGTGCCGACGGCGCCATACGAGGACCAGCGCCCGACAGGCGGCGGAGGGTTGCGGCGGCCCACAGCGGTCTTCGAGAGCCAGCGCAACTACCTGCCCAACTTCGTGCAGAGCCTCCTGTCCTCCGTGGACCTCCGCGACCGCCAGGGCTGCACCATGGTGGTGGGCAGCGACGGCAGGTACTTCAGCAAGACGGCCATCGAGATCGTTGTCCAGATGGCCGCCGCCAACGGGGTAAGCGGGACCTCCTCCCTCCTGCCGCCCCCTCGGTGTTCCCTGTTGCCGCACCAGCTGCTCCCCTTGGGAAGGACGCGAAGCCGTCCCGTAGGATGGGGAAAGCAGGTTTTAATGCCATAGTCAAGGTAGAGCGGCACATCGAAGTAAAAGTTAGAGGAGCTTCCCGTCCTGCTCTTGCAGCAAGTCATCCCGGTGTCCGCCCGTTCGTCTTTCGGGCGGTATAGCCGGGCTTTGTGCCTGTGCGGCGGAGGTGAGTGATAGTGCAACCTCAGGAGACCTCTGGCCATGACAAACGTCTTGTTTCGGACTGAGACAGTAGACTGCTGAGGAAAATGTAGCAGAGTTAAAAATATGTGGGAAACAAAAGTCTCGGAAGTGTACGTACTCCGCAGGATCTTTAAAAAGTACCCAAGGAAGATGGTGGTGTTGAGGCAAGAGGGATCCAGTGGTTTGGCCACACCTGAATTAAAAAATCGTTCTTCACTGTTCACTCGTGAACAAATTAGGAAATGCAAGGAGACAACAGTGGCAAATACCTCGCGGGTCTGATGGGTTGCAGTTTTCCTTTGGCAGTTTTTGAATACAGGAAAGGACTCAGGAAGAAAAGTGATGCCTTCCAATAAATAAATGCACATTCAGGTGGTGTTGTTCACGGACAGAAAGCTGGATGTGCTGGCTGATATAGGCTTTACGTTTCTACTTAAGAGTTGAAGCTCTGTCTCTTATTATCATGGCCAAATTGATTCTCCACATCTAGTTAAAGAAGTTATGTAATTTTATAGGGGTTTTTTTTCATAGTGGATTTATGGGGTAGAGTTTTTTTTTTGCTTTTTTGGTTTTTGTTTTTTTTTTCCCAAAAGCTCCAATCTTTAAATGCAGTACAGGTTTGTAAGCAGGAGATCTTTCAAATTTTAAAGTGAATGTCTGTGTGTGCCTGAATTTTCCTGGATAATTTATTGCCACATGTAAGCTATGTGAATTAGTCAGGCTGGTATAAAGAATGAGTATTTTAAATAAATTTCTGAAGCACATTCTTACTATGCTGCTATTGTCAAGCAAACACTGAGCGATGCGTAAGTTTACAGATACCCTGACTGCATTGTGCACTGACTGGCTTTTACAAACATGCCATTTGCAGGGGCCTTGGTAGATGCCTGGGCTTATGTAGTCCTGGATATGAAGAGGGCCATCAGGGGGTACACTGCCAAAAGTGGTGACCCTGGCACAATGGTTTTTCATCTGCGGCAGCAGGAGAGCAAGCATCCAGGGAGCAAGCACATAGCAGTGAGGGTTTTGGACGGGGCATTGTGAAGGAGGTAGGAGGATTTCCAGAGTTGTCCTGCTCTGTAACCCTTTCCTCCATGGAGCTCAGTGGAGAAGGCCTTGCTGCTGGGAACGTATCTGTTGAGCAGGCAGGATAAAGTGCAACAGCAGCTCAAGCAAGAGTGCTGCAGCAAGAGCTGTGTTGCTCACCCTTGCACGGTGGTAGCAGCCATAGAGTGGACTAAAGCCACAAGGTGACCAAAAGGACCGAGGTGCTGGGGAAGGCAAGAAGTTTAGGGTTTAGAAGACCATAGGCTTGTCAACCAGGTTATACTGATCTCAAGACTCATTCCTAATCATTTTTTCAGATCAGCTTGCCACCTTCCTGCTGTTTTTGTCATGTGCCTCATTTTGTTCTCTTTCCTTTGAAGATCAGGTGTTTTTGAACATGAGATTTCCAGTGTGACATGTTTCTGGCACCTTACTGTAATAGTGCTTTCCCATTCTTAAGTTACTGCAAGTTTATTGGAAAAACTGTTTTTTCAGACCCAAGCTTTTCTGCTCACAGTTCCCACAAATACCCGAATTCAATCATCATCCTCTTACTAATGGCGTGGTTTTCACAAATTCAGCAGGCCAGCTGTTGGTGTGCTACTGATGCTGAACAGGCTTCCTATTTCCATGTGCTAGTGCTTTATCCTCTCTTTCTCTCTCCAGCCATCACTCTGTTCATCCCTCAGTCCTGTGTCTCCTGAACACTGTAAATATACAAGCTTCACATTTACTTAGTGAATAGTCTTTGTACTGTTTTCATAGTTTATTCTTTGGCTTTTAAAATGCATTTTCTGTTAAAATACCTAAACATCCCTGAGGGCATTATTTAGTCCTTCACAGTGTAAGTAGGAAGAGAGGAAGGGAATTCACCTGAGGGCAAAAATCTCCCCCTTTGACTGAGGTTAATGTCATTAGAAGGCATGTAGACAGTATCACAAGGAAAGAATTGAGCTGATGTAGGCAGGATCAGATTAAACGTGTTGAAGCCTTGAAGTCTTGAAGCCTTGAAGTTGTGTTCAAAGTCTGTAGCCAACCCAGAGTGCCAGGAGAGGGATAGCCATGTAATGCTGATAAACTGAACTTGAATCTTGTTCCTGGAAGACACACATACTCAGTCTTGTGGTTAATCATGCCTGCTAAGTACAAAAATAAAGGGGATTTTCTATTATTGACTGTAAATGTATTGCTTTTTACAGTTGCTAGGTTCCCCCTGTTCTAATTTAATGACTCACTCGACATGCTCACTGTGCTAACAGCCTAGCACAGTTGGCACAGGCCCCGGTACAAGGAATGAGGGCCCCTGCCCAGTCAGCTGCCATTGCTTGGTCTGCCTTCTTCTTGTCTTCAGTCCCCCTGGCTCATGGGTTTCCAGGCACACACTCCACAGCTATATCCTGTGCAGGCTTCCATTGATAGCAACAGCGACAGGCTTGCCCATGCTGTGCAGCATGTGCCCAACCAGATCTTTCTGTTCACAGATGAAGATGGGTCACCCTAGGATGGGTTACACAACTGGAACTGTAGCAAACACATTTCATTCGGGGACTGCATTCAATGTGAAAGTGAGGAGACGTGAGGCAAGTCAGACCCAGGTCCTGTACCTTGTTGCCGGATTGCAGCAAGCAGTTTTGCAGAACTGTGGTCGGTAGATTATCTGAGGCTCTATTTCAGCCCTGTCTGAGTAACTGAAATAGTACTCGGGTCGCTGTACCTAATGTCTGAAAGGAGTGAGTCTCCAACATGTATAATACAGGCCCACTGCAAATTAAATGCAAGTATTCCATTAGACCCATCAACTGGATACGGTGTCTCATTTTTGATGTAAACTTCAGGATAGGTTTAAATGATCAGCTGCCATGTGTGAGTCAGTGACAGATCAAATGCTAATGCTTGCGGCCCAGAAGGCAAACCGGATCCTGGGCTGCATCAGGAGAAGTGTGGCAAGCAGGTCGAGGGAGGTGATTCTCCCGCTCTGCTCTGCTCTGGTGAGACCCCACCTGGAGTACTGCGTCCAGTTCTGGAGCCCTTATTACAAGAAGGATCTGGACGTACTGGAGCTAGTGCAGAGGAGGGCGACGAGGATGATCAGAGGGCTGGAGCACCTCTCCTGTGAGACCAGACTGAGAGAGTTGGGGCTGTTCGNTCAATATAGAAAGTCATGGCAACATCCCAGAGATCACAGAGTGTTGCTGGTAAGACTGTGCAAATTCAAGATTGCAGAGTTTTTCAGTTGTGTCTTGTATTGTAGTGTGAATTTTTTAATTTCCATGGTCTTCCACACAGATTTTGCCCTGGACCTGTGTGACTGATACTTTTGCTTCTACACTGAGTTTGGCACTCAGTCATCTTTAGGAGACTACAGTAAAAGACAGGAGGGCACAGCCCTGTGATGTTCAGGATATAATATGCACTCTTCATTTTCTCTGAAGTTTAGTTGACTGAGGCATGTGAGAGATTACTGGGAAAAATAATTTTAAAAAGCATCAAGTGGCTCCATGGTAATCAACTGAATTGTCTGCAGATGCACAGCTGCAAGTGGTAATAGTGCATAAAAATGTCCTTGTGCACAGGGTGACTGCTCTTGCAGCTGTACCAGTTTGCAGAGGAACACTGTTTTCGTCTCTGCTGTTGCTACAAAAGCCAAGTAACAAAATAGGACGTGGCGTAGGGGCACACTATTAGAAGAGACATTACATGCCAGTGATCTTGCCGCATTGCAAGCTTTCGGATTCCAAAGATAATCTTTCCATGCTGTGAGACTGTCCGAGATTTTCAAGAGGATATTACTGGAACTGTACTTGTGAGTGGCTACATGGGCATTATTTGGTTACAGTTTCGGCCCATGTTGCGAGACGTATGTAAATCTGAGTGCTTGTTACTTAAATTTAATTAAATTTAAATTAATTAAAATTGATTAAATGTCAGTTTGGTATTTGGTTCAGAATAAAAGTGAACAACTTCTAGGCCAGAAAGGTTGAACTTGTGCATCCTTGCCACTGAAATGAAGAAAGCAGAGGAAGATGAGTAGTGCAGGTACAATTCCAAGGGCTGCACTGTCCTCAGGGTGTTTCATAAAAGCACTGAAGACCTTCATGTAAAGTGAAACTCCTTGTAGTAGTTGCTGCAAATAAGATATCTGTATATCTTTAATTACTGCCATTTAACTTTTGACATCCTTAGTTTGGAATACTGAATACTGCAGTTTATCTGCAGTTCAGAATTAGTACCATGCATAGTATTTCCAAGTATTGTTTAAATAATAGCCAGTCTGACAAATGCCAAAGTCAGATCAAATCACTCCTAATCATATTAATATTTGATATCCAGAAAAATGGGAAATCCAGTTTGTGGAACATCTGTTGAACAGGAATAAAAACAGTGTGGTTAAGAGATTCTGCCTGGCAGTTCATGTACACTGGATAATCTGCTTCTTACAGAGAAACTCCACAGTAGTTTTGGTGTGCATGGAGTCAGAAAGCTGAACCTCGGTAGTCTGCTTTTAGAATTACAAGGAGCACGCGCTCATGATGACCCTGTGTAAGAACCTCCACAATAATAAGTACCTCCATACAGATTCAGTGCTGTTCTCAAACATTCTGCAAAATGTAATGCCTGCCATTTTGCTTTTGCTCACCTACAAGCGATACTGTTTTATGACCTGGCACAGATTTTCGACAGCTGCACTTGGAAGACTGAGTCACTGCACTCGCTTTCTATGTGCTTCATAGTTTAAAAAAAAAAAGGGAGAGACAATATTCAAAGCAAACAATGTCAGTATTTATTTTCATTGTGCTTTTCTTTCCATAACAAAGGTACATGGATAGACTGTTGTGCAGACTGGAAGACAGTTTGTTAAAGTCTATTTCTCAATGTTCTGTGTTTTTCTAATGCTTCAGTGCAATTTGGATTGGTGACTAAATGACCACATAAATACAACAGCCCTGAAAGAACATGACATGTTGTCCAAAAGCTGCTTCATGGACTGAAAAGAAGCCTTAAAAGGACAGACTCAAATTCAGAAAAATTTGAAAAAAATAGTCTCTGTTTCTCTTTCACATTATTTACATGACACTGGTTTAAATAAAACAGTAAATGTGTGGCTGGTAGAGGGTTTTCTTTCTCGAGCTTGAAGTGTGTCAAACCATGTGCTATTTCAGTGCCTCACCTGACAAATGATGCTTTACCATATGCATCTTCTGAGTAAAATCATGTGTCAGTGTTCAGACCACAACAACTGGGAATGCTTCTGCTTAAAGAAGGAAACAACACACAAAACCCCCAGCTGTCTTCCTTCCTTATTCCACAAGGTAGGACTGTGCTAACAAGTAGGGTTGTGTAGAAAGTGCTTCTGAAGTAGTTTAGAATTCAAACCAGTTGAATAAGTAAAATGTACATGTATGATTTGGAGATTTATACATGCAGAGAAGTCTGATCTGTAAGACAGATACCAGTTTTGTTCTGTAATCAGTGAAATAACAGTTAATTAGCTGCTTCAAAGGCCAATGGCATCCTGGCTTGTATTAGAAATAGTGTGGCCAGCAGGAGCAGGGAGGTTATTGTCCCCCTGTATTCGCCTCTGGTGAGGTCACATCTTGATACTGTGTCCAGTTTTGGGCATCTCAATACAAGAGAGATGTGGAGGTGCTGGCGCAGGTGCAGAGGAGGGCAACTAGGCTGTTGAAGGGCCTGGAGAATAAATCTTATGAGGAAAGACTGGAAGGCTCTTTACTTTGAAGAAGAGGAGGCTGAGAGGAGACCTCATCTGCAACTAGCTGAAAGGACATTGTGCAGGGGTTGGTGCTGGTCTCTTCTCACAAGCAATTAGTGATAGAACAAGAGGAAATGGGTTCCAATTACAACAGGGTAAGTTTAGACTTGATGTTAGGAAGAATTTTTTCACAGAAAGGGTGGTCAGGCACTGGAGTGGGCTTCCCAGAGAGGTTTTTGAGTAGCCTTCTCTGGATGTGTTTAAAGATTGATTGGATGAGATGTTGAAGGATCTGGTTTAGGGATGAACTTGTAAGGTCGGCTTCTTTTCCAACTTGAGTGTTTCTGTGATTCACTTGACTTGAAGCTAAGAGGTAATATACCTTGATTGTTGCTTCTGAGGTCTGTAAATTATGATAAATGGAAAGATTTACAAATACACATGCTGTAAATTACAGCATAGTTTCACCTTCAGGGAAAAGCAATGTGGAAGGCCGGGAGCAGCATAAAGTCAGAAAGTGATGGAGTCAGCTGTGTGGCACGTGTGTTAGCCGTACATACACTCCATCCTCTCTAACTGACTACATTAGTGCAGGCTCTGCTTTTTGTTGCTGTCTACAACTACCGGAAAGGACATGGAGAGAGGTGGATGTTGTTCTTTTCTTACAGCTAACAACTGATAGGGTAGGAGGAAATGGCCTCAAGCTGCACCAGGGGGTGTTCAGGTTAGACATTAGGAAAAACTTCTTTATTGAAGGAGTTCTCAGGCACTGGAACACGCTGCCCAGAGAGACAGCTGAATCACTATCCCTAGATGTATTTACGAGTCACTTTAGAAATGAAGCTTAGGACATGGTTTAGCAGTGGTCTTGGTACAGTTATGTTAATGTTTGGATTCAATGATCTTGAAGCTCTTTTTCAGCCTAAGTGATGCTATGATTCTATGATCTATGTGGATTCTGCATTTTTTTTTCTCCTCGAAGGATTATTGTTTTGCCTGAAAAATATTTTCATTGTCTTAGGAAAATAAGAAACCAAAACATTTCCTTAATTTTTTTCTTGTAAAAATTTTCTTCAGAATTGTTCCAACCTAGGAGACAAAGACTGTGAAACAAAACACTTTCCCAACAGTTGTAAGAGCAAGTCAGTTGAGCCTTGAAGGTTTTCCATGAATGATTATAATTTTGATACCTTTCCTGTTTTCTTGAAGTAATTCATAGGTTTCAAAGTTATCTGCAAAATTATCTGTAAAAAACAAGGCATTAAAATAATTGGGGGACTGACAAGCATCTATGATCAGATCTTGAGGCAGAAATCTCAGTTAATAGAGTGCCTTGTTCTTCACATAATTTTTTTCAAACTTGAAAGCAGATCTCATAATTCTTAGTGAAAGAGAAAGGGCTAGCCTTATTTCATGCTTTGTGAGGTATGTGGAAAAGTAACTGGTGCTTGCTTTAGGAGCTGAGAGTTTCAATACAGAAGCATTAAAAAAAAAAAAACCCACAAAACCAGGCTAAATAAATCATATATTAATCCTTTGCTTTTGTGAAATTATTTGGAACCTCACCTCTAAATGGCCTCACACAGGAGCAGGACCCAGAAGAAGGTCATAAGGATAGGAGGGAACGGCTCTTTACAGAAAAGAGGCAGGAAGTGCAATGGCGCTGCTGCAGAGACAGTAATCCTATTAAATATCTCTCAAATTAGAGAAAGGAAGTGTGTGGTTGAACTCCCAATCTGCTTGAAAGTGGAGAGTTGCAAGTATTCAGTATTCTACCTGCCTGTCTCTCTCTCCTTCTCAAACTGCCACTCAATGGTGGTGGTTTGTTGGGGTTTTTTTCCATTTTGTTTTGGGTATCGAAATGCGGATATTAAAAAACCTCAGACTTTGGCAATATTCCTTCCAGTTCCACATGCAGATCTGTGACACTACCTTCCCCTTCTGCCTTCCTTCTTTTTTTGTATCTGCCTGTTTCCCAAGAACTGGAACTCTTTAATATTTCTTTGTAAGAACATTTCAGGTTGGGTCCAAGAATCTTTTACGTAGTGTAGTTTAGGGGATGTGTAGGGGATGAAGGCAATGTTTTGAAATTGGAGACTTGCACTGAAACGGCATACAACACCAGACACATTGAGTCAGTGTTTAATAACACCACCCAAAAGCATTTTTTGCTTGCAGAGTGGTGGAAATTTCTTTTGCTCAGCCATGCCCTGGAAGAGTACACACCCTTTCCATCTGGAGTCAGTGATGGCTGGAGACGAGCAGCACTTTATCTGAAATGTCCTGTCTGCAAGACATCCAAGGATGTCTTGATAACAGAGTTGTGACTCACAGGGACAAGGGGTCCTTCTAAGTAGATGCATTTGTGATTGCACTGAAGGTCCTCACCATGAAAGGCAATCTGCTTGCTGTTATGTTTTAGGCCAGTTAAAGCTCCAGCCCTGCAAACTGTATCCATACAGAACCACAGAATATTTTTCATTGGGAGAAACATTTGAGATCATCAAGTCCAACCTTCAACCCAGCACTGCCAGTCACCCTTAAACACTGTAACTCAGTCAACATACCTCCAGGAATAGTGACTTCTGTGCTTTGGGCAACATATTCCAATGTTTGATAACCTTTTTGATGAAGACGTTCTTCCTAACATCCAGCCTAAACCTCCCCTGGTGCAGCTTGCAGCCGTTTCCTCTGATCCTTTCTCTTTCTACCAGGAATAAGAGGCTGTTCCCCTCCTTGCTTCAACGTGCTTTCAGGAAGTTCTCTTAACTTTTCCTCACAGGACTTGTGCTCCAGACTGTTCATGAGGTCCCACACTTCAATCTCCTTCTTGTAGAGAAAGGCTTTACAAGAACTGAATGCAATATTCACACACTAGTGAGGTGTGGCTTCACTAGTGCTCAGTACAGGGGGATGATCACCTCCTTACTCCTGGTGGCTGCACTGTTTCTAATACTGGCCACCTTCTTGGCCATCTAGGCATGCTGCTGGCTCATGTTCAGGTGACTGTCAGTCAATAACTCAGATCCTTTCCTGTTTTGCAACTTTGCAACGACACATCCCCAAGCCTACCAGGACTTAGCACTTGGCCTTGTTGAACTTCATACAAATAACTTTGTCCCATTGGCTTAGCCTTTCTAGATCCTTCTGTAGTGACTCCCTACCTTCATCAGATCAGCACATCCACTCCACTTGACATAATCTAAAAACTTACTGAGGGTGCATTCGATCCCCTCATCCAGATCGTTAATATTCATAGAATCACAGAATCATTCCAGTTGGAAAAGACCTCCAAGATCATCAAGTCCAACTGTCAACCCAATGCCACCATGCACACTAAACCATGTTTACAAATGCCACATCTATACACATTTTAAATACGTTCAGTGATGGCAATTCCGCCACCACCCTGGACAGCCTGTTCCAATATCTGACCACTCCTTCAGTGAAGAAAAGTTTCCTAGTATCTACTCTAAGCCTGCCTTCGGACAACTTGAGTCCATTTCGTCTTGGCCTGTTGCTAATGACTTGGGAGAAGAGACAACCCCAACCTACGTGTAGGACCTGGCACTTGGTCTTATTAAACCTCAAACAATTTAATAATTGATGTTGGCTAACTAATCCAGTCTGTCCAGGTCCTTCTGCAGAGCTTTCCTATCCTCAAGCAGATGAGCTCTCCCACCCAATTTCATGTAATCTGCAAACTTGCTGAGGGTACAGTCCATCCCCTCCCAGTGCTGCGCTTGAGAGCCCTGCAAGTCACTGCCACGGCTATGCTCTTGCATCACAGCCAGTACAAAGACCAGTGGACTGAAATGTGCCAGGATTTTTGGCCAGCACTCCAGATTGGTGTGCAGCCAGCTCATGTATGTATATATTCTCTACAACATAATAGATTTCGTACTAGGAGTTTACAGTCTCTATCATATATATGTATGCCTGCATGTATGTTTGAGTCCATTTATTAATTTTAAAAAAGTTTTAACGCTATTCAGAGAATCCTGACTTCCTTTTCCTCCTAGATTGGCAGATTGGTTATCGGACAAAACGGCATCTTATCCACACCAGCTGTTTCATGTATCATCCGCAAGATCAAAGCAGCTGGTGGAATTATTCTGACAGCTAGCCACAGTCCTGGAGGACCTGGCGGAGAATTTGGAGTGAAGTTTGAGGTTGCCAATGGAGGTAGGTTGTTTTTTTTTTTTTAATAACCAATACAGCATTGCATCTGAGTATGAAGAAAAAGAGAAGATAACGAGAGCTATCTGTCTTTATGTGTTTTCAGTTTGTTCTGTTAATGCTATGAGGAACATGCACATATCTTTTTTTTTGCAGTAATAGGACTGCATTTTTTTTACAAGGGTCTGTATGATAAGCATCAAGCTTTCACTGAAGTTCTTGTGCTGGCTGCAAGATTTCTATAAACAAGCTGTTTCCATCCCATTTTTTATAGCATTTTATGCAATCTGCAGGATTATTGTAACAGTTTTGAACTTTTATAAAGATGCCTGTGAGGAAGCACTGTTTTGGTCATATTTTATGTTGCTGGTCTTGGCATTTACTTTAAAGCTTCTCATTTCACAAGTGTTGTAAGCAATGTAACTCATTGTCTTGTATGGAAGAAAGTGCTTCTCTTGTTTACCCAGGAAATAGCTGCTCTTGTCCAGGGAAGGGGATGTAATGCTTTAACTGTTGCAATTCCACTATTCAGCAATGAAATTCAGAGTATAGCTAATGTATTGTTTTAAAAAATCAGCAAGCTAGCACGTTTAGGTTTGTTATACATAATATATGTTTTATGTTGTAGACATACAACTGTGTGCACCCATAAAACATCATTGCTCTAGGTGATCCTGCTGTGGCAGGGGGATTGGACTAGGTCTTTTGAGGTCCTTTCCAAACCCTAATGATTCTGTGATCATGGTGACAATTCCTGATGCTTTATATGCGTCGTACATGATGCTTTCCATCTGAAAAATTTAAATTGCTTATACATAATTTTTCCTTCCTCTTTTTGAAGGTGGGAGGACTTGAGAGGGGGATGCTTCTTCCTTGTTCCTTGTTTAGTTGAAAGTCATGCATGGTTAAACCAGGGATTTTATAAACGGAATAGGCTTGAGCCTGAGAGGTGTAAAAGGCTGCATAAAGTCAGACTATGAGAAAGCCAGGTTCACAGCACAAATGTACCACAGCCAAATCATTAGATGAATTAGCACTCTGTGAACTTGGACAGCCCCCCCCCCCCCCAACTCTC
>VXBP01007617.1:23309-49063 GCA_013400115.1 Rhinopomastus cyanomelas
CCAAATCTGTCAAATAAATTGGTAACAGTTTTGGGACCTTCTTTCTAGTGCGCTTTGCCTTCTGAAAGAATTCAAACAGGTTGTTAAGCTTTAAACGTGAAACACTCCTAAAGCACAGGTCACAAGGTTCAATTAATTACAATAATAAGCAGGGTCATAGCAAGAAGTAACTGGTTTATGTTGCATCTGAGAAAATGTGGGTTAAGTATGAGGCAGGGCTTTTGAGTTAAGAGAATGGTTAGGCACCATGACCAGCTTCTAGGGAGAGCTGTATGTGCTCTTATTGCTCAGTCTTCTTTGCATCTCCAGAACAGGTAAAAGTGGTTTGTTTCTATTGTTGTGGCAGAAAATACAGAGCAGCACTGCAGGATCTTCTTAGCTGGAAATACCAGTAGGTAATACATCCAGTTATGAAGGATGATCTGGAGCTGTCTTTGAATGGGTTTGTATGAGATGAGTCATAGAATCATAGAATCACCGAATCATTAGGGATTGGAAGGGACATAGAAAGATCATCTAGTCCAACCCCCTGACAGAGCACAAGCACCTAAACCAAGTCACACAGGAACTAATTTAGGCGGGTCTTAAACATCTCCAGTGAAGGAGACTCCGCAACCCACCTGGGCAGACTGTTCCAGTGCTCCATCACCCTCACTGTGAAAAAGTTCCTTCTCAGGTTGATGTGGAACCTCCTATGTTCCAGCTTACAACCATTGCCCCTCGTCCTATCACTACATGACACCGAGAACAGCCCAGTGCCATCGTCCTGACACCCACCCTTAACATATTTATAGACATTAATGAGGTCACCCCTCAGTCTACTCTTCTCCAAGCTAAAGAGACCCAGCTTCTTCAGCCTCTCCTCGTAAGGGAGGTGCTCCACTTCCTTCATCATCCTCACTGCTCTATGCTGGACTCCCTCCAGCAGCTCAACCCTCTTGAACTGAGGGGCCCAAAACTGGACACAACATTCCAGATATGGTCTCACCAGTGCAGAGCAGAGGGGAAGAAGAACCTCTCTTGATCTGCTAACCAGGCAGATGAAGAGTTAAATGACTGTTAGTGTATTGCCTTGGACTGCACTGCAACTGAGAGGGAACACAATAATTTACGTGGCAGAGCTGAAGTGGATGTAGCACTGTAGCCAGAGTGGGAAGTTAGCACTGAAATGAGAGGCTGTGGGTTAGGAGAGAGCATGTGAACGATAATAAAGGAAATATAAGCAA
The DNA here is from genome assembly GCA_013400115.1 of Rhinopomastus cyanomelas. NCBI lineage: Eukaryota > Metazoa > Chordata > Aves > Bucerotiformes > Rhinopomastidae > Rhinopomastus > Rhinopomastus cyanomelas. Next base: position 24,536 of record VXBP01007617.1, read on the forward strand.
TGAAGAGTCAGATAAGCCATAAAGGACTTCTGATGTAACTCAGAGTCCACTCTTGCACTTACACATGGCATCAAGCCTGCAACTTTTATTTGAATGATAGTAAATCTTCAACAAATTGCAGGATTTGAGCAATAAATCAAAAGAAAGATAACATTTTTGGTTCCTTTGTCGCCCCCCCTTCCCTGGATAATGATTGATCTAAATTCTGTATGTGAATTGAAACAGTGAGACTAATGTGCTGTATGTTTTCCGATGTTTTAAACTTGTGTTACACTGATAGAACAGACGGGATATATCACAGTTCTGTTTGATCTATTCCTTTGTAATTCAAATATGTTCAGAAAATATATTTGGTGTAGCACTTACTTTTGGAGTAGAGAACCTTCATGTGAAAGGAAAAAATGACCCACTGCTTTCTTTCTATATTTTTTTTCTTATAGGACCTGCTCCAGACATAGTTTCAGATAAAATCTATCAAATCAGCAAAACCTTGGAGGAATACACCATTTGTCCTGATCTCAGAGTGGATTTATCACGCCTAGGAAGACAAGAATTTGATTTGGAGAACAAATTCAAACCTTTCCGAGGTACCATCTTGTGCATTTACACATGCAACATCCATTGATTTTCATTTCTGGAATTGCTGCAGAGTGATAATGGACAATTATTTAAACCAAACTTTAGTTCTTCAAAATTCCTCACTACAAGTTTTCAAACTATTAGACAGTAGAGGTAAATGTTGCGTTTGTTTTGCACATAAGGAAGCTCATTACAGCCTTTAAGTGTGTCAGACCTCAACTTTTAGTCAAATAATTTTGTGAGATTCTGCTTAGCAGACAAACATCAAACACAAACCATTTTGGACTAGGAATGGTTTGCTCATGGAACTTTCAAAAGAGTCTTTGAAAGGCTCAGTTTATTTATTCTTTGCTCGTACTTTCTGAAGCGTTGTTGGATGTGTAAGGCACTACACGTCCGGTGGCTCCAAATGCAAAGGGAGTGCTTAAGCACATGTTTAATTCTTAGAGAGTGAAGTGAATATACTTACACTTATACTTGATTTAAAATGAGCTCATACAGCTGCTTTTTCCAGAAGGAATAAAAAAACCAAAGAAAAAGGTCCAGACAGTTTTCAGTGAAGTAGGAAATGTCAACTCACATTACCTCTGCAGGAAAAACTTGACCTTTGCAAGGGTTAGCTTGATGATAGCTTGATAGCCGCACTGAAATAAGTGGAATTCTTTGACTTTGCCCCTGTGGGCTTCAGAACAACTCCATATCATACAGGGATTGCACATTGATTTTTGTTGATATGTGTGGCTGTTGGAAGTCTGCTGAAAGAGATGTTTTGCCATCTGTGATCTGTCATTGTTTATCTTCTACCTGATTTTTCTAGTGGAAATTGTGGATTCTGTGGATATCTACCTCAATCTCCTTAGAAGCGTCTTTGACTTCAGTGCGATCAGAAATTTGCTGACTGGACCCAACCAGATTAAAATAAGGATTGATGCCATGAATGGAGGTATGAACTAAAGTTGCTATCTGGACAAATTTGTAGGTACACAGCAATACCTTCCCAATAAGGATGGTACACTGCAACAGCTTCCCAGTAAAAGTACAGCTTATGCAAGTCAGACTTTCTAGTAAGGTTAAGGATAATACAAAAGGATTTGAACATTATGCTAGTAACAAAGGCCATTTTAACAATTAGTTAGATCCCTTGTCTGTCCTGATAAGGAATTGAAGGCATATGGCTCCAGTACGTGTCCTCTTTCTGCATTTGGTAGCAAGCATGATGTGTTGATGTTGCCATGAGAGAGTGCTGAGGTGTGCTGCACTGTGCCCTAACGAAGGAGGTTGTACAACCTCCACTAAAGGTAAACTCTAAATGGTGTAAAATTAGTGAAATTTGAATAAATTGCACTCAGTAGTCCTTAGAGAGAAGGTCAACTCTGTCTCACTAATGGTAACTGTTAGAAAATTCCAATGTACTGAGGGCAAGGTGAAAGGAAGTGTCACTGAAGACAGGAAGGGGACCAATTTTATGCTAATATTAAAAAAATATAAGGTGTGTCACTTCTGGAAGCATAGTACAACATCTCAAGCTGCATAATGAAAAAGTTAATAAACATTTCTACAGATAATGACTTGATATTTCAACATCACCTTATGGAAAACAAATTATACCAAACCTTCCAGGTTTCATTCTGCAATGGAATTGCAAAAACAAACCTATAAATGTAGTTAGGTAGACTTAGAAAGCTTTTGTAAAGCTTTTTGTTTTGTACAGTGTGATAGTTTTTGAAGTGTAATACTGGGTGTACGGTCAGTGTGAGCACCCAGTTTTGTCAGGGTGTGGAAAAATGGCAGACAGCGTACTAGAATCATAGAATCATAGAATCATGGGACCTCAAAAGATCATCTAGTCCAATCCGCCTGCAACAGCAGGATCACCTAAACCAAGTCACACAGGAACCCGTCCAGTCGGGTCTTGAATATCTCCAGTGAGGGAGACTCCACAACCCCCCTGAAAGTGCAGAGGAGCAGTGAGGAAGGACTGCCTCCTGCCATGTACAGTACTGGAGAGAATGTACTCAAGTAGCTTGTAGAGCTCTGGTATCCAAAGCCAGCTGAGTGTTGAAATATTTTCACACAGATTCAAGAGGATGGGATGGTCAGCCTCACGGCTAGAAACACAGATGCATCACAAAAAACCTAAGGGACAGACCTTGTTTACTCTATAAATCTATAGAGAATTTGCTTTATGACTTGTATCATAATGGAGATAAAGCTGTGCTATAACACATAGTATATATACAGTAAGTGTATACAGGAATATTTATACATCAGAGAAAGTGTGTTGTGTTTTTTCCTGCAGAAGAATGATTTCTCAGTGTTCTATTCAGAAAAATACCAAAAAGACTCAACAGCAAGATGTTGAGGCCAGACAGGTTTAAGCTGAAATGTGTTTATGGGTAACAGTGGATAACCGCTGAAGTAATCTACCAAGGACAGTCCAGGTTTGCCCTTTTCTTGGTGGCATCAGAGCAAAAGACTTTCCAAATAAGACATATTAGCCGAAAGCAAGTCATCAGCCACAGTACTAGAGAGGACCACATGTATATGTGTGGAAACTGTCTTCCAAAGTTTGTTTTAGCACTGCATGTCTGGAATATGCTTTTATGCCTGTAGACTGTTCAACACTGGCATAGAAAATAATAATTTGTCAGGAGTCTGAATCACAGAATCATTAGGGATTGGAAGTGACCCGAAAGATCATCTAGTCCAATCCCCCTGACACAGCGGGATCTCCAGGCCCAAGTCACACAGAAACACATCCAGGCAGGTCTTAAATGTCTCCAGTGAAGGAGACTCAACAACTCCCCTGGGCACCCTGTTCCAGTGCTCTGTTGCCCTAACTGTGAAGAAGTTCCTTCTCATATTGATGTGGAACCTCCTATGTTCCAGCTTACACCCATTGCCCCGTATCCTATAAATAGATGACATTGAGAAGAGCCTGGCTCCATCCTCCTGACACCCACCCTTCACATATTTATAGACATTAATGAGGACACCCCACGGTCTCCTCTCCTCCAAGCTAAAGAGAACCAGCTTCCGAAATCATTGTTTACCACATATTTTAAAGAATTAGCATCTAAATTTACTTGAACAGAATTTTCTCACACTGTTTAACCTTGGATTACTGTTGCTCTATTTTGCTAGGTTTCGGAGTACAGTAGGAGGAAGAGCCAGGATAAGAGAGTGAGCCATCACTCATTAATTTTTAACCGCTAAGTGACCCCTTCACACTTGCCTTAGGTTTGCAGACAGCTCAGTCCATATTGGTTATTGATGTCCATATGCATATAACAATTATGATATATACAGGCATGAGCTGGTGTCTTAGTTGGCTCTATTTCCAAATAAAGAGGTCACTTCAGAGTTAATTTTGAGAAAGTTTTTATTAATCATCTACATGGTTGTAACAAAAATGTTCTAAAATTCCCTGAGAAAACCTACTGTAATTTTAACATGGAGTGCTGAGGTAGGTTTATTTGCCATTTGTATTCCCCCTACTGGTTATTTTCCCCGTATAATGTTCTTTGTGTTCTAGGACACATAAAATGACATCATACTTTTATTCCAGTGAAAAAAACCTGTTGTTTGTATGATGAGTTATTTACTTAATACTGGGTAAATAAAAGTTGCAACACAATTCAGTTATAACTTGTTCCCTTCCATTCGTGGGGAGCTGGGATTTTAATGCCGAATTGGCTATTCATTGTTTATCGGAGAGATCATCACCTATGGCTTTCTGAAATAGCAGTTTGGTTTTTGTTGCTTGGTCAGATGTATAGCATCTATAAAAGTGTATTTTGTGTCAGTTGTCCGTGGTGGTGTGAAAAATACGAATGCCAAGCATGTGCTTTTGTGATTGCATGGCAGAATTCTGTTTTTGCAGTTATGGGACCTTACGTGAGAAAAATCCTGTGTGATGAATTGGGAGCTCCTGCAAATTCTGCCATTAACTGTATTCCTCTGGAGGATTTTGGTGGACAGCCTCCTGATCCAAATTTAATGTATGCGACTGCCTTGCTGGAGGCAATGAGGGGTGGCGAATATGGATTTGGAGCTGCTTTTGATGCCGATGGAGTAAGTATTTTGATCTGTCTGGAGGTTTCACCATAGCTGTTTTGTCTAGGGTCAGATATGGGACATGTAACTACAATTTATGTGCTTTTCAGTAAGCCTCGGAACCTGAAAGTGATATTACTTTCAGGTAGTGATGATAGCATTTGCTACTTGTGAATCAGACCCATGTGCTGTAATTTGTCTGTGCGGATGACTGTAAGTCAAGCAGGATTTGAATGCGGAGTGGGAATCTTTACTGGTGTAAAACTTTTATTCCCAGCATAGTAAGAAACAGCACGTGTAGGTAATACGGACTTGTCTAAGTAGTAACCAAGTTTCTTCTGGTTACTATAATAAATGGAATCACTGAATCACAGCCTCTGTTAGTTTAAAATTGTTAAAGTCATATTATCAGCATGATAAACTAAATATAGAAAGAACTTGCTGTCCTGAAAAGGGTAGGAGAAAGATTAAAAGCTTCTGAAGAGCAGAAGTTGTTTTCTGTTGTCAGTAAACACAAAGCACCCTCCTACTCCCCATATAGTGCAAAAAGACTGATGAAAAGATTCTCCTACACACGCATTTTCTGGCATGAACAGACCTGCTGAAGTGACAGGAGGCTGAAGCTAGGGGCTGATCTGGAGTTTTGATTTGCAAGGCTGGATGGAGTGATGGTGTGACAACAAGATTATCAGCCTGCCAGAGTGATGCCCATAAATCACTCTGCCCAAAGAGGGATGCAAGTAACCCAAAGCCTGTTCTCCTTGCAGGATCCCTGCCTACAGTGGACCTAAGAAAAGAAATTACCACTCCCCAAAACATGGAATTTAAGATGCTTTTTTGAATTTCTTTTCTTCCCCAGGACCGCTACATGATCCTTGGCCAAAATGGTTTCTTTGTTAATGCTTCAGATTCGTTGGCTATAATTGCTGCCAATCTGTCTTGCATTCCATACTTTTGTCAGAAGGGTGTCCGAGGATTTGGCAGGAGCATGCCTACCAGCACAGCACTGGACAAGTAAGATGGCACCTTGGTCATTACATTAATTGTCTCTCTGTTTCGTACTACACAAAGACTCCAAAATGATGAAGTCTTGTGATAAAAGCTTCTAATTTTCACAATCTTTCTTTATTGTGTGATGAAATTTTACTCTTGCCTAGGTTAGTTTTACCAAACTTTACTTGGGTAAAAGTAGTTTAATTCAGTTTGGAAAAAAATAAATTAATTAAATCTTCTTAAGAGTACAAATACTCAACTAGTAATTAGTTTTCCAAATATCTTTACTCCTCTTCTTAGAATAGGCTGTGAAGCATTATTTACTAGCAGCCCTTCTTATGAACTTTGGGAAGTTTATGATAGATCAAGTATTGTAACAGCACTAATTCAGTGCTAAACATGCATTAAAAAAATCCTAATACCAGCCCCCCCTTTATTTTAGTCATTGAAATGTATTTTTTCGTTATAATATAAAAGGTCCTGGAGGGGAACGCAGGCAGTTAGGAAACCCATACTCAGTTTCAAGGCAGATTAAAAGCAGCCCTAAAGCTAGTTCTGACAAGTCCAATCTGCTCTTAAAAGTTTTGCTGGCTGTGCATCCTGTGCTGGCAGGTGAATTCTGAACAAGTCTCATCCAGACCTATATTTTCCGCAAATTCCAGTTCAAGCTAAACATTACTGTCATATGTATTCAGTGTGGGAAGAGCATTCACTGCATCAGTTGTGTCTTGATGTTGTATGTGCAGCTTTACTAACACAAGAATGCTCTGCTGCCCCCATTAAATGAGTCTGATCAGGAAACTGTGATTTTAGAGTTAAACGTATCTCATTTGAAAATGCCGATCGCTCTTGGTAGAGCAGGAATACTAAGGTGCTTTCCTTTTCAAAACATTTCTGAGAATGCTACCAAATTCAGAGGCAGCAGAACTTAAATTCCAATAATTCTATGCAGAATATGTGGGGAAAGATACCTTACTTATAGAGTAGCTAGTGTAAGGCAATACTGTTAGGTCAGAATTTGCTGTATTTGTTTATTCTGTTTCGAGATCCAAAAATCTCATTGTTTAAGTGAAAGTTACTGTTATTTCGAAATATTATTTACCATAAACAAATTATAATTTTGGATATAAACCCTGGGATATCTGCATTCCTCTAAGAGTTGAAGAAACAGTGATAAATGTATAAGTTTGCTATCTTTTATTAAGCCTTGGTAAATGTGTCAAAAACTATGAATGTACTGAAGTTGCTTTCAATAACATTGGCAAGAGCATAATTCAAATAGTCAATGTTTACTTGACTTTCTGGAGCACAGGTTGTCTCATGGTGATTTCTGCCTTATTTAGTACTGTGGAGCTAAGTCTGATTATGACATAAAACTGAGCTGTTGATAATGATGGAAGTACGTAAATATTTTCCCTTCCATTCTTAAAAATATTTGTTTGCAGTCTGTATCCAGGACACTTGATTTTATTTATTTATTTTCCATTTTGTGATAGTATTTGTTTTACTAGGAGAAGCAGAGAGATACGGGATTTCTAAACCTCAAAGAGAGAAGGTCAACATGCATAAATACCCAGTGAGGGATTGGACTTGGGACCCGAGGTTTTGTCTCACCAGTGCAGAGGTGTGAGGAAAGCTCAATTTCCTCAACCTGCTGGCAGTGCTATTCTAACGCTACTCTGGATGTTGTTCTTTTCCATAAGGGCTTACTGTCTCATGGGTAACTTCTGGTTTCACCACGATCTCAGGTGCTTTTATGAAGTGCTGCTATCTAGCTGTTTGTCTGGACAGTATTACTGATGCCAGGGGTGATTCTTCCTCAGGTGCAGGGCTTGGCTGCATTGCCTTATATTGACCTTCAAGTGGTTCTTACTTAGCAGTTTCTACAGCCTGTTGAGGTGCGACTGAGTGGCATCTTAATCTTCTGGTATATTACTCCTTCCAGAGTTTTATCATCTGTAAACTCATTAAGGATGCACTCTTGTCTATTGTCCAGGTCATTAATGAAGATGTTAAACAGTACTAGTCCCAGTGTTGACCTTTGGAGGCCACCCATAGTGACTGGCCTCCCGATGGATTTCGTGTTGCCGATCATAACAATTTAAGTCTTGGGCATTCAGCAGATTTTCAGTCCTCCTTGCTGTTGACCTATCTGTTCTATGTTTCACCATTTTGTCTCTGAGGATGTAGTGAGAAAGAAAGTTGAAAGCCTTGCTAAAGTCAAGACAAACAATATCCACAGCCCTCTCATTCTCTGAGCTAGTCACCTCATTATAGAAGGCTGTCAGATTGGTTAGTCATTATTTCCTCTTTGTAGATCCATGCTGACTTCTTATGGATATTGTTCAAAATTAATTTAATGAAATAAATCCTAATGAACTTTCAAACAGTGGTTTTAATGAAATAATTGAAAAATTCTGTATGAAATGTGACAGACTGTGATCTGATGTTGGCTGTAATCTATCCTGTTTACATAGCTTTCCAAAATCCCTTTGCTTTTGCTGAATTTGTATCTATCAACTATTTTACTTAGTTCTGAAATGGACATCAAAATATGCATCTGAATATTTCTGGTTGGCTCTTTATAGCCATTCTCTCACTCTCTTCCTCGACAGGGGAGGCACTAGAATGAAAGTCTCGTGTGTTGAGATAAAAACGGACATCACTTGCTAATCACTGTCATAGGCAAAAGACTTCATTTGAGAAATATAAACTTATTTTATTGACAATTAAAATAGATACGGTAGTGAGAAACAGAAACACAGATTAAACCAGAACCCTCTCCACAGTCAGGACAGGCAGGAGAGCTGGACAGGGAGAAATTCAATGCACTATAACAAGGGCAAGTGTAGAGTCTTGTTCCTGGCAAGAACAAGCTCAGATACCCGTATAGGTTGGGTACTGACTTGTTGGAGAGCAGTGTAGGAGAAAGGAATCCGGGGGTCCTGGTGGACAGCAGGATGACTGTGAGCCAGCAATGTGCCCTTGTGGCCAAGAAGGCCAATGATATGCTGGGATGGATTAGAAGTGATGTAGTCAGTAGATTGAAGTAGGTTCTCCTCCCCTTCTATTTGACCTGGTGAAACCACATCTAGAATATTGTGTCCAGTTCTGAGCCCCTCAGGCTGAGAAGGACACAGAACTGCTTGAGAGAGTTCAGCACAGAGCCACAAAGATGATGAAGGGAGTGGAGCATCTCCCTGATGAGGAAAGGCTGAGGGAGCTGACTCTGTTTAGCTTGGAAGAGGGGTGACCTCATTAATGTTGATAAATTTGTGAAGAGTAGGTGTCACGAGAATGGAGCTAGACTCTTCTCAGTGTCATCCAATGATAGGACAAGGGGCAATGGATGTATGCTGGATCATAGGAGGTTCCACATGAATATGAGAAGCAACTTCTTCACAGTGAGGGTGACAGAGCACTGGAACAGGTTGCTCAAGGCGGGTTGTGGAGTCTCCTTCTCTGGGTATGTTCCTGTGCAACTTGGTCTAGGTGATCCTGCTGTGGCAAGGAGATTGCTCTGGATGATCTTTCAAGGTCTCTTCCAATCCCTAACATTGATTCTGTGATTCTTATTCAAGCCAGTCTACATCTGTGGGATTCTTGCTAGATGTAATCTTGAAGTACGACATCTTGAGTTACATATAATTTGGCCTTTACTGCATGTGTATTATTATTCTGTTCCATGGACTAGATTGTTTAAGAATACTTTGAAAAGTCTTTTTTTGTTAGAGAATTGGAAGAAGTAAATAAAGGAAAAAGACTTTAATGCCAACTGTTATCTACATCATGGAATAATACAGACAAGAATAGAAACAAAACTTGATTAACAAGGGAGGGAAAACACAGCTAATAAACAGGGTACTTAAAAAGTTTCTGCTGTGCTGCTGGGTGATGATATTCTTTATTTTCTGTGTTCTTCTGTCATAACACTAGAAATAGAGAAATAGTATTTGAAATCATTGGAAGTCACACAGCAACATTTTAAGTAAATATAGTAAGATTGGGGAAAGAGTGCCAACAGAAAAGTTAACAAATGAAGTAGTGGATTACGAGACAGTTCACTCAAGATGTTCAACATTTTTATGTGTTTGCTTGATGTGGCTGCTGTGTGTACGGTAGAGAGGGTGTAACACTTGACAGGAAACATCTGCTTTAATAAGCTCCAACATCAACAGGATTGTGGCGGCACATCTCAGACTTCAATTCTTTGGCAATGTGTTCCCTGAGGTTGGTTCTTTGTCTTGTGGAGAACGTGAAGCTGTGTACCCTTGTTCAACAAACCATTCTTTTTTATATCCTTGTTTTCTGATTTATCTGATGTCTGCATAACAGGAAGGGAAATGAAACACTGACATGTTAGCTAATGGTCTACAAATGAGAATCACAAGGGCAAGTAACAGTTGTATCTGTAGGTATTAAGGAGTTGGGTGTGGAAAATAGCAGTCAAGTCAGTAAGGGAAAAGAGTGTTGATAAGAGAATACTACTGTGGGTAGCATTACCTGATCATTGTCACAGTGTCACAGTATCACAGTATTACCAAGGTTGGAAGAGACCTCATAGATCATCAAGTCCAACCTGTCACCACAGAGCTCAAGGNTGTTTCGGCAGACAGGTCTTTTCAACAGCTGCCTTTGTGCAAAAGGGTGCGTTGCCAATTCATGGTGGACTTGTTCACCAGGACTCCCAGGCCCTTTTACCCAGAGCTGCTCTTCGTCAGGTCAACCTCAAATCTGTACTGGTGCATAGGGTTCTTCCTCTTCAGGTGCAGGACTTTACAGTTGCCCTTGTTGGACTTCACTTTGTTCCTCTTCACCCAACTTTTCCTCTTCACCCAGTCTGTCTTTCACCTTATCATGCAGAACCCTGCCACTTTACGTCTGGTAGCCAATCTTTGACACATGATTGTTCTGTCTGCTCATTGTTCTTTTCCTATCTGGTCAGCTAGAAGCAGGTTATAAGATGATCTGCTGTGACAGTAACTGTTCTGGCTTGTTTAAAGAAATGTCTTCATATAGTGAAGGACAGAGAGATGATGAGCTCTAAACAGGGTGCAGGGAGGAGACTTACTCCAGCATCAAGAAACTCTCAAATTTGCAGTGCTGGCGTAGAGTGGAGTCCATTTTGTTTGAAGAACATCAGGAAGATTTACTTAAATAGCTCTACATATTCACTACTTTAGGACAGGAACACCAAACATTACAGAAAGCAGTGGATTACATGAAGGCAGGATGAAAATTATTAATGCAGCTGTCTTACAATCACTTTGCTCCTTTTCCCTGTAAACCTCAGGATGTTTTGCTGTAAACACTGACAGAAAATTTTTTGATGAATTAATGGGTGGGGGCTTTTATCATGGTTTAGTGAGCAGTAGCAGATAAAGAATTATATACCTCTGGCCATGTAGAACAGCATACTATGTTCCACTTGTGTCTGTATGAAGAATTCCTTGAATTCTTCAAATTCCTTGAATCCTGTTTCTTTGCAACCACCTGCTTTTCTTCTTGGTCACCTGTTTTAATGAAGAAGTTTGTTCCAGTGGCAAGAGAGGCACTGTGCATTTCTTTCTGAACTTGGACATCCTTTGCTGTTGAGCTGTAAGTGATTCTTCAAACATACAGACTCGCCCAAGTTCTAAATATGCCTTTCTGCATGGTTGATAACTGCATTCACTCTGTGACTGTGATCTGTCCAAGTTATATCAGTGACAGGGGGATTGGAATAGATGATCTTTCAAGGTCCCTTCCAATCCCTGATGTTCTGTGATTCTGTGACTTGCATAACTCTTTTTATCTTCCCTCAGTAGGGTAATTCAGTCTTACTTGCTATTATCCGGAACAGGCTTGCTGGGAAATTTTTAAGACACCTCTGTCAAACTGAGTCCATGTCACATACAAGCAGTTTTTAAATTGGATGGAGGAGAAGGACAAATTCCGTTCTAGTGTGCTGCAAAGGACAAGTGTATGAAACCTTAATGAACAGAATAGAATTTAACATGTTTGAAGCATTATACAAAGTTGTTGAGCACTGTGTTGGAAAACTTGTTCGAGATTTTTAAGTTCTAAAATAACATTGCAATACTAAAAATAGTCATATATGTCCTCTATACTTCTATATCTTGTAAAAAGTGGTAATATTTCTGTACAATCTTTTAAATATTTTATGCAGCTAGATGCTTTATTTACACAGGTATTGCATGTTTGAAAAGATTTGTGGAGAAAAAACCCAACAACTGTCATTACAAGGCATCACGCCCGTTCATTAGTTGTGTCTCTTAGTTCTGTTCCTATAATGTGCTTGTAACTAGCTGTGTTTAAAGCAGTGGAGGCGGTTTGTTGTTGCAAACATTTTCAAGCATGTCTTTCAGGATCTGCCTTTGATTTTCTTTGTATTTTCTTTGTATATTCTTTCTGGATTCCAAATATTTGGATTTGGAACGGACCTCTAGAGATCATCTAGTCCAATATCCCTGCTAAAGCAGAACTGCCTAAAGCACATGTTCTAGTCTGACTGGAGCATCACTAATGATACTAGTTGATCAGTTGATCAGGTCTGGCACTGAGATTAACTAATTAATTTTGTTAATGTCCTAAGGAGCCAAAACAAAACCAAGGAGGTTTCAAAACCACTTATAAAACAGGCAAAAAACAAAGGCCAGGTCAATTTGGGGAAAAACAACAAAATGCATTTAATTAACACAAGATAAAAAAACCTCAACATCAGAGTAGAAATTAATCACATGTTCTTACATAACTAGGCCAAGATCTGTTACTGCCTTCCCCTCAGTGGGAGGAAACCTCTAGCAGTTCTATTCATTGTACAAACGTGTTGTCCACAGCTCAACTTGGCCTTCCCTTCCTCAGAGCTAGTGGTTCACTTAAGGATGAGTTCCCTGTTCCATGTTACTGGAACCAATTCCCTGCCCTTGTGCGTTATTTCCCACAAGCTTCAGACGGGACTCTCTTGCATCATTTCACTACACTGTGGGTTTGCAGGCACACTTCTCCTTTGCTGACACCTGACGTTCCAAACTCCCTCTCTCACCTTCATTACCATGGCACCAAATGGCTGCAGCAGCATGGTCAATCCAGTGATGCGTGTTTCTTCTCTGAGCAAAGTCAGGCCACAAACAGCAAAGTGGTCACACCATTTTTTCTCACCATCACCAAAATATGTTAATTTGCAGAGATGTCCATTGACTCAAACTCCAGTTACAGCAGCACATTGCATGGGACTGCGTTGGTGTGGGTTTTGGGTAACCCAGAGCAGGAGACTCCACAACCTCTCTGAGCAGCCTGTTGCAGTAAAGACAATGATTTATTTAGAATTAGTATATTTAACTGCTGCAAGCCCACTGTGTTCTTGGCTATTCAGTGCTTCATCATCCAATCTCCAGTGGTAAAAATATGCTGCCTGCTGTGATCATAATCACGCTTTGGATATACATGAAGTGTATGTTTCTTAATACTTTTTGTGACAGCAGCAGTCAGACCTTCAGATACTTTCTCGGCTAAAAATGGGCCTCTCTCAGTCATATTGCATACTTTTGAACTTTCCAGGAGAGGACTGATTGCTGCCAGACTTTTCATCGCTCATGAAGAAAAGGACAGAAAACATGTTGGTGTCCTGTGAAGTATCAGTAGAAAGCTGTATTGTGCTTTATGAATAAATGTGAAGAAAGGCTAGGCTTTTACTTGGTACACAACTAAAATTTTCGGTGTGAGAGGGGTTTCCTGTAACTCTATAACTTCTTCCCAGTGAGGGTGACGGGGTGCTGGAAGGGGCTGGCCAGGGGGTTTGTGGAGTCTCCTTCTCTGGAGACATTTAAAACCCGCCTGGACTTGGTCTAGGTGATCATGCTGTGGTGGGGGGGTTGGACTGGATGATCTTTCAAGGTTACTTCCAATCCCTAATGTCTGTGATTCTGTGTTTCTGTGATTCTGTGAATAGCAGCTGCAGAGGAGCCTCGCATAACATACAACCCTCACTCTCATTCACAGTTAACATTCTTGTCTCTGCCCGTAGTACACAGCAGTAGCTGTTTGGCTTAAAATGAGCAACTTCACTGGCTGTGCAACATGCAGCTTTCAGGAGTAAGGACAGAGAGTTGTATTAAAACTTTTCTTCACTTGAAAGAAAGAGATGAGCTGAAAGCCGTGTGATGCTCAGTTTCCAGATTAAGGTTTAGCTGTACATGAGGTCAGTTTGTCCACTAAAGTTAGTGAGAACAAGGCTTGGTGCTTGGTGAGGCATAAACACGTTGCAGATTGTTGGGTGGGCTTAATGTGCCAGACGTGAGAAAACCACCTGGGAAACACAATGTTTGTTTGCCAAACATTCAAAGCAGGCCCTGCTCTCTGCAAGTGACAAATGCTGGGTAACAGAAGTTCACAGCTTCATAGCGCTGCATCTGTCTTACATCTCAGAAAGCATACAGCTATGAATAAACAACAGGAATTCCTACACATGTCCTGATAACAACAAGTGTAAAAGCATGTTAAATAAACCAAGCTGAGGAAGTTTATAGCAGACAGTTGCAGACTTTGTGACTACTAAAAGACATTTTAAAATAAAAGCCCATTTTCTTTCAAGAATTTGCACAGTATTACTTTATGCTTCAACTTAGAAAGGCTCCCACGTGGATTACTGTGCCTGAACATGTTTTGCCTGTGATGGACAGCACAGCTGGTATCAGCCCAAGACCAGCCTCTCCCATCAAAGGAGTTTCTGTAAGTGGGTGACCTTATGGAGAAGGCTGCTGGTTTCAAAGAAAACTTTTCTGGGACAAGATTTCAAAACAGTATTTTAAAAGTTCTGCTTCAGTTGTGTACTAAGCTGTGGTCTTCTGTTAGGTAGTTGTTAATAATTGCTTACAAAGTAAGAAGACAGGAGATAATTCTTTACATTTTGGGTGTTTTGAAGAAGATCCCTGCACGACTGTGAGAGAACCAGGGTACTTTCACAGGTTATTTGAAGAAGTCTGAGAGTCCTTTTAGAATAGATCTTACTTGAAGTGATAGTCACATGAATTGTCAGATTAATTTTGAAGGAGAGTGACCATTGTTTTCCTATTGTGGACAAATTAAGGAGTCCAAATATGTTTCTGCCCTCAACCATTCTGTGATTATTTACTACGAATCTATTTCTATGGCATCTTATAGTTTCTTTATCCTCTATAATTTTCTGTTATAAGTTTGCAGATGACACCAAGTTGAGGGTGACTACCTGTTGCCCTCCAGCACTACTAGACAGGTGGAAGAAATTGATAAGGATGTGATAAAATTCAGCAAGGGCATACTGTGAATCCTGCCAACATGGCAAAGTCGTACAGGATGCATACTGGGGAAAGAGGGACTGAGAAGCAGCTCTGTGCCGACAACCTGGGGTTCCAGTGTACAGTGAACTGCACAAGGGTCAGTCGTGTGCTGTGGAATCAGAGGTCAACAACAGCCTGGGCTGTGTGAATAAGAGCACGGCCCAGAGAGTGAGGAGACTGTTCTCTGCACAGCCCTCAGAAATGTGAAACCATTTCTGGGTACTGTGTCTGGTTTGGCAAGGACATCAATAAACTGAAGGACATTCAGCGCAGAATCACAAAGATATATGGAGGCTGTAGCACAGGCTTTACAGGGAGAGTCAGGAGAACTGGATCAGTTCAGACTGAAGGATGGTTTTGGTGGGACCTAACATGTCACCTCTACCTGTAGAGAGGCTGTGAAGAAGAAGGACCCAGGCACTTCACAGCTATGCATTGTGGGATGACAAGTGACAATAATAATTTGAAGCAAGCAAATTGTTCAGTTTCTGAGTGGTTAAACCCATGAGTGACCTCGTTGCATAGCTAGTCCTGCTGTTGGTCTAGATACTTCCCAAGGTCACTCAATTGTTTTATAGTGCTGAGGCCCTTGAAGAGATTATGTTGGAAAGTCCCTGTGCTACCAAGATGAGCTTGCTACCACTCTTGCAGTCTTGTATTTATCTTGATGAACAGCAAATGACATATGGAAAAACTTGATATTGCCTTAAATTATTTACTGTTTCATTTTCTTTTAAGCCATGGAATTACCCAGATGGACAAAATGCATGGGGTTTTTTCCTCGTATTCTGAGCTATCCTGCTGACTCTGTGAGAGGACAGATGTTGTATTGCAGTACTTGGGAGATGAAGGAGAGGTTGTAGAAGCAACCAGCAACTTCTGATATGTACCTAAAACTTTGTTTTGCTATTTTTTAGATAAAGTACTGAAACGCCATTTTGAATCACTGCCAATACACATGTTGTAGCTATATTCACACCTTTGCTAGTGAGCATAGAATCATAGAGTCATAGAACAGTTTCAGCTGGAAGAGACCTTCAAGATCACAGAGTCCAAACTTATTGTAGCCCTATCATCACCACTAAACCATGTTCCCCATTGTGACATCTACCCTTCTCTTAAACACCTCCAGGGATGCCCACCTCCCTGGGCAGCCAGTTCCAATGCCTGACAACTTTTCAGTAAAACAGTTCTTCTAAAGATACAACCTGAACCTCCCCTGGTGCAGCTTAAGACCATTTCCCCTCATCCTATCACTCACCACTAGGCAGAACAACCCCAGCCTCTCTACAACCTCCTTTCAAGTAGTTGTAAAGAGCAGTAACATCTCTCCTAGGTCTCCTTCAGACTGCACAGTCCCAGAGCCCTCAGTTGTTCTGCATATGACACATGTTCCAAATTCTTTACTAGCTTGGTAGCCACTTTTGTACCCTCTCCAGCACTTCAATGTCCCTCTTGTAGTGAGGAGCCCAAAATTGGACACCATACTCAAGATGTGGCCTCACCAAAGCTGAGTAGAGGGGAAGTATCACCTCCCTGCTCCTGCAGGCGACACTATGCCATTCGCCTTCTTGGCCACCTGGGCACACTGCTGGCTTGTGTTCAGGCGGTTCACTATTAACACTCCCAGATCCCTCCCCAAGCCTGCTGTAGCACTGCTGGGGGTTGTTGTGGCTGAGGTAAAGGCCTTATTGAAATTGATGTAATTTGCCTTGGCCCAGTGATACAGCCTATCTAGATCCCACTGCACAACCTCCCTACCCTCCAGCAGATCAACACTTCCATCCAGGTTGGTGTTGTCTGAAAACTTACTAAGAGTGCATTCTGAGCCCTGGGGGTCACCACTCATGACCGGCCACCAACTGGATTTAACTCCATTAACCGCAACTCTTTGGACCCGGACATCCAACCACTCTTCTAACCAGTGAAGCGTATACACATCCAAGCCATGAGCAGTCAGTTTCTCTAGGAGAATGCTATGGACAACACTGTCCATAGTTACTAAAGGCACAGTGCCTTTTGAACTAGCTGTCCTCAGTGTAATAAGCTAATGATTGTGGGCCACGTGTACTCCTAAGTCAATAGGTCATACTTTACCTGTGCTTAGTTTGTAGGATTATTGCATCTCCTGTAAATGACCGCAGTTCTTTCCAGACACTTGTGGTGGTGTTACTGAGGCTTACCTCAGTAAGTAGCTGCAGAGGGATGTAAGGAGAATACTCCTCTTTTTTTGCCATTTATTACCTCTCTTTGCTTTTCTGATATAATAAAAACCTTCCTGAAAGTTCTGTAGAATAAGAGAATGTGTGAAACGTTTTCCTCTTGCCTTCACAGACCATTTTCCGTGCTGGGAAATGTACCAGTTTTGTATGCAGCACTGACCTTGCAGGACACAAGGGTGCAGCAGAAAACGTCCCTGTTTGTGGGCAGAAAGTTGTGGATGGCTTCAGTGTTGGTTGGTTGTTCCTTGTCCAAGCTTTGCTTTTTTCCCCATAGCATACACACTTTTCAGACTCACCTGACATTTCATTGTTGCACTAAATACGAAGTTCTTGCCAAATTCTTAATGGGACAAAGTCTACTATGGAAATCTATTTATGTAGTTTTTTGCTCAGGTGTGTCAATATAGATGGACTTTCCTTTTCAGGCACAGGCTTGCCTTCAACAACCTGCATCTGTTTGTTTCTATTCTTTCCATGAATTAAGAAGAGTATCCTCCTACCTCACTTGCTAAGGAATCCAGTAACAAGGCAGGTTATTAATACAGCACACTACAGCAAAGTGCTGCCTGCTGTTTTTCTGAATGTATATACTGAAAGTGTGTTTCTTACTGAGTTTAGCTAGTCATAGGCCGTGCTGTTGGGAAAGGTACAGGCATAGACTGATACAGCAGTAATAAAACAGTGGACAGTACCTTTCCTAGAATAAGGCATAAATTTTCTACTGCTGAGCCATGGTGGGATTCAGAGGCTGAAATAAGCTTTGACTCTTTTAAGGAATTGAATTTATTATGTCTGAGTTCACTGAAAATGTTAACAGTCATCATACCCGATTGCCATCTGTCCCATTTGTCCTTTATTTACTGACAAGGAGGAGGTAATTTACCATATAGACATATGAATACTGAGATAGTAATGAAAACTGATTCTTGTTTCAGCCAGGAAAGGCATGAATAACCTTAGGGATTGCTGCAGCACACATGGGGAGCATGGACACATGCTTGCCAGATGGTAGAATCTTTTTCTCGTTCACAGAATCACAGAATCATTCAGGCTGGAAAAGACCCTTGGGATCATCAAGTCCAACCATCAACACTCCTTTACAAGTTGACCCCTAAACCAGATCCCCCAACACTACATCTAAGCAACTTTTAAACTCATNACTGAGATAGTAATGAAAACTGATTCTTGTTTCAGCCAGGAAAGGCATGAATAACCTTAGGGATTGCTGCAGCACACATGGGGAGCATGGACACATGCTTGCCAGATGGTAGAATCTTTTTCTCGTTCACAGAATCACAGAATCATTCAGGCTGGAAAAGACCCTTGGGATCATCAAGTCCAACCATCAACACTCCTTTACAAGTTGACCCCTAAACCAGATCCCCCAACACTACATCTAAGCAACTTTTAAACTCATCCAGGGATAGTGACTCCATCACCACTCTGGGCATCCCATTCCACTCCCTCCATGAAGAATTTTTTCCTGATGTCTAATAAAAACCTACTATGTTGGAGCTTGAAATCATTCCATCTGGTTTTGTAAATAATTACCTGTGAGAACAGAGACCAGCACCAGTATCTCTACAATGGCATTTCAGATAGTTGTAGAGAGCAATGAGGTCTCCCTTTAGCCTCCTCTTCCTGAAACTAAACAGTACCAACTCTCTCAATCCCTCCTCATAAGATTTAATCTTCAGTCCCTTCACCAGCTTTGTTGCCCTCCTGTGCACTTAGTCCAGCACCTTGATGTCTACCTTGTACTGAGGGGCCCAAAACTGGACACAATACTGAAGGTGCAGCCTCACCAGTGCTGAGTACAGGGGGAAAATCACCTCCTGGCCACCTGGCCGCACTGCTGGCTTGTATTTCACTACCTGTCAATTAGAACCCCCAGGTCCTTTTCAGCCAGACTGCTTTCCAGCCACGTTGCCCCAAGCCTGTAGCGCTGCATGGGGTTGTTGTGCCCAAAATGCAGGACCTGACACTTGGCTCTGTTAAAACCCAGACAACTATACTCAGCCCATCAACACAGTCTGTCACGGTCCCTCTGAACAGCCTTTCTACCCTCCAATAGATCAACACTCCCGCCCAACTTGGTGTCGTCTGCATTTACTGAGGGTGCACTCAATCCCCTCATCAAGATCATTTGCAAAGATGTTGAACAGGAGTGGCCCCAGCACCGAGCCCTGGGGGACACCACTCGTGACTGGCCTCTAAACGGATTTTGCTCGATTGACCACAACTCTCTGGGCCCAGCCATCCAGCCAGTGTTCTCCCCAGCAGAGTACTTGTCTGTCCAAGCCATGGGCAGCCAGGTTATTAATGAAGATGTTGTGGGGGGTAATGTCAAAGGCCTTACTGAAGTCCAGATAGACTACATCGACAGGTTTTCCCATATCCACTAAGCAGGTCACCTTGTCATGGAATGAGATCAGGTTTGTCAAGCAGGACCTGCCTCTCATGAACCCGTGCTGACTGGGCCTGATCACCTGGTTGCCCTTTAATTGCTCCATGTTGGCTCTCAAGATGAACTGTTCCATAACCTTCCCTGACACTGAGGTGAGACTGACAGGACTGTAGTTGCCATGATCCTCTTTCTGGTCCTTCTTGAAGAAGGGCATCACATGTGCCAACCTCCAATCTATTGGGACAACCTTGGTTAACCAAGATTCTTACTATGAACTCTGCAATCATATCTCAAATTCTGTGTGGATTTACAATACATATGTTCACAATTTGCCACTGGAACAGTGGTCACAAGCCTGTCAGAGCAGCATCTGGGTGTTGCCCTTAATCATGTGGTTTAGTTTTAGGTAGTCCTAGTAGAAGCAGTGAGTTTAAATCAATGATCCTTATTGAGTCATTTCCAGATTGAGATATTATGTGATTTTGTGATTCTACTGTCACCTCACAGGGACAGTGCATTTGTAACCAAGAGAAACAGCTCAAAACAACATCAGTTATGTAATATGTTTTGTTGGAAGCTTTCAGACTTGTAAGTTGGCGTCCTTGGAAGTAGACTGTTCTAAGGCAATGACGGCATTTTCATGGACTTGCCTGTCATACATGGCATGTGTGTTAGCATTAGAGATGAGTAATTTCCCACATGTATGCTTGCAGCTGTAATGTGTAAGTAGCTTTTACCCTAGCTGATTGGTCTGGCAGAATAGTGAGAATTTTCAGGTTTTCTTCGCTTGTAGCCATTACATCATTCATTTTCGTGTCTCAGAAGTATGGGCTTTGTTATTGATGAAATGCATTAAGGTTCTGTTGTCCAAGAAGCATTTCTTACCATTAAAACGAATTCAAGAGGTAGCCAAAATGTTAACAGTGTTGACTAAGTCACGGTCTGTACATTCCCTTCTGTTTTCTTTTCATTTGCTAGTATGACTTTTAGGTGTGGTGTGTATAGAACTACAGCACCACGGGAACCTGTGCTTTCTCCCTGTATTCCTTAGAAGCAGTTTTTTCCGCCTCTAGCGACTCAAGTTCAGCAGTGTCCTCTTGGCATGTCCTTTTATTGAAGTGTCTTGAACATTGCTGAGTATTATGGTAGACTAGGTTAAGACACAGCAGTAACCACTGTAACTCATGTTGTTTGAGGGATTTTCAGCATCCTGACTGCTTCTTGTTCCCAGTTTGTTAAAGTTTTTTTGCATTTCCTCTGAACTTCTACTGTGTATTTTCCTTCTACGAGGAGTGAAAGAGGCTTTGGCTGTTTTCTACAACCAACACCACATTACTTTGCCAAAATTTGCTTTCCCCCTGCCCAAGAATGACAGAATTCCTATCTATGAGTAGACTCTCAGGCAGCACACTAAAGGTGCTGTTCTCTGTCTCTTTCTCCACAGTAACTCTTACTGTTCCTCTGATGGGTAGACTCTCAGCATGCTGTGAGTTTTTTGTAGTATGCTAGACAGCCCCCTTATTTAATGTCAGTGTGCAGGCATTACAGATGATCTGACTAGCCTGCAGAATCTTTTGTGGCTCCAGAGAGGAATAATATAGATAGAGCAAATGTTTCCATAGCTTTGCTACTGACTTGTTTTAGAAAATTAGCTTAGTCATAGATCTATTTGTAAACTGGAGAATTAGTTCTTTAGCAGCTGCTTCTGACTGGTGGATCACTCACTGCTGCAGTAGTCTGCTGGATTATTTTATACCTGAAGTAATCCTTTGTGAATCTTTCTTCCCATGTGAAGATTTATTTATTAGAGAAGACTAGGCATGATGTCATCTTGAGGACAGCACTGTTGTGGGCCAGACAACAATGTTAACTCTTGTGCTCTGGTCCACACCAGGCCTTGGTTCTTGAGTCTTCCAGAACCAATAGTTAATTCTACATCATTTTTATTATCTGAATCTTGCTTAAATATTTCTTCAGAAACATGAGAAATTGTGGTCTATGATTACATGGGCTTGTATGTCCTCAGGAGGCCCACCGTGAGCTGACAAATCTATATCTTGTATAAATCTGTATGCTTCATCTTTTTCAAATTAATCATCACCCCATCAGGTACACCTGGGGCTTTCTCAGCTTATTTTTGTCAACACTCTGCACAAACGTGGTTTGTTTTCCTTTTGCTCATCATTTAGAAATGCCTAACAGGCCTGACTCTTGCTTGCTTTTGTCAGATTCTAGAGTCTTACAGACATTGTTACCAGTCCATGAATTGCACATACCTCATCCGGTTTATGTCTTGACCCTGTTCCTTTGCAAAAAATTGCCTTTTTGGTGGCTGTCATTCAGCCAGCATAATTGGAGAGTGCATTTCAGTCCTTGTAACTCAGTGGAATGAACTATTGGTAAAGTGTCCTGCTGAGTATACTGTTACAATATTCAACTGCGTCTTGGACCAACCCATCAGACCCTTCCTTTTTTGTCCTTGCTGCCACTGTCCGATGCAGGATGAATCACACTGCACATTGTTGTTTGTACCAGGTAAGAAATTCTGTATTTCGCTGGGAAGACTTGTGGTCAGCCTGGCAGTATCTGTTCAGGAATGTGTGAAATGCATCACTCAGCACATTAAAGGTTTGTTACTAATGAATGGATGAGAGCCTTGGCAGTGCTTTAGCATACCCAAGAGTATTTCCATACCTGAGATAGAATGGGCAAGGAGTCTACTGAGTTCCTCCTGCACCTGCTGCTGGGGCACTGCTGCAAAGTAATTGTGAGTTGAATCCATATGGTCAGAAACTCAGCAAAAAACCTGTCTTCTAGATGGGTTTTCTCTCATGTGTGTCCAGCAAACAGGCCTTCCTCCAGTCAGCTTTAGAGTCTCTCTCAGCTACAATTCATTTATTAGTGGTGATTGGTACCTAATCAAGACCTATCAATCTGTTTGATAAGTCTTGAGTACAAGGTTTAATAAAGTCACATAAACGACAGAATTTTCCTACTGGTGCTTCTGGTTGAAGACAAAGGAGAACTCTGCAGGAGCTAGGCAGGAGGAGCACATGCAATTGACAGTCACAGCACAACCATCTCATGTAGCTTTAGGAACACCCAGAATTGTTAGGCTTCTTTGTAGGGTGTGCCCACTGTTTTTCTATGTAAATGCACGTAATGAGGGGAAATCAGAAGCAAGAGAATGAACACATCCATTTTCGCTTTGAAATTACCTCTTCACTCCCTTTAAAACAATAAACATTTCAGTTTATCTTTGTTTGCACAGACCTATCCAACTTGGCATCATTTCTTGTTCTTTTCCTAAAGAGCAGTATTTGTGTTCGCAAGGTACTGGATTTGTTAACAGATTTCTTGGAAGCAAATCTTGCAGTACACATAAAAAGTCTTGCTTTATAATGTGTGTATAATACTCAGTAAAGCAAAGTAGTTGACTTCTGCCTCTTTTGGGCTCATGACAGCCCCCATATGAATGTGAATATCAAAGCTGTCTGTGGAAGTTCATTAAAAAAAGAAGTAGAATATATAAAAATGAAATTTTGCAGAAAAGTACTAGTTTTCTGTTGGCCTTGATGTTTTCTTTATATTTTCTCTGATTTAATTCTCTACTATCCTATTTACATTTTGGCATTGAACCTTTGTATAAAAACTACTCGTCCTGTAAAGAAGAAATTGAAGTTGTTCTGTGACTGAGTCAGCACTCTGTAGCGTAAGCCTACTACGTTGTTTCTTTTCATTAATCACAGAGTGGGTGGCATTCTGGAAAAGGGCTGAAAACACGTAAGAAGACATGGAAGTGGAAGGGAGGAACAGAGTTCAGAAGAATGGGTTGCATGTCCACAGCAGTACTGTAGTCTGAAATTGCATAAAGCTTGTGAATGTTCTGAACGGCACTCCAGCTAAGGAGCATACAGTGCAGTAATTCATCAAAGCTTGAGTCATACCTACTTCGCACAATGTAGTGTTTTTCACAGAAGCCTGAATAAACCCAAATGTCACAGAATCACAGAATTATCAGAATTGAAAGGGACCTCTAAATATTATGTAGTCTAACCACCAGGCCACATCAGGACTGCCGAAAGCAGATTGCACAGGGCTGCATCCAGGAGGGTTTTGAATGTCTTCAGACATTCAAAGTGTTTTGTCACTTGCACTGTAAACAAGTTTTTCCTTATTTCGAAAAGAAACCTCTTGTGTTCCAGCTTGTGCCCACTGCTCCTTGTCCTGTCACTGGGCACAACTGAAAACAGTCTGGCACCATCCTCCTAACACCCACCCTTCAGGTATTTATAGATATGGATAAGGCCTCATCATTCTTCTCTTCTGAAAGTTAAACAGCCCCAGCTCTCTGAACCTTTCCTTCTAAGGGATGCGCCAGGTCCCCAGCCATCTCTGTTGCCCTCTGCTGGACTCTGTCCAGTTGTTCCCTGTCTCTTTTGTACCAGGGAGCCAAGAACTGGACACTGTTCCAGTATTCCAGTGTTTGGTTTCTGCATGAACCCTCACCTGATAGATTTTGTAATTATGCTTGTAACACAACTAGCAGCAATGCATGGTACAATAACGCAAATTATAGCGATGGTCAATGTTTCAACAAGTTGATAATTAATTGAGGAAATATCCATCCTATTTTAACAAAAGTATTTCTCAGGCAAGTATCCTTTATTTAGTCCTGCACTTTTGTCTATCTTCTTATTATCTGGAGATCGTCCTGAAGAGGCAGTGACACCATAGCAATTGTTCATGGTGTGTCTTCCTAATCTGAACATTCCTTTAAGCCATACTGCTAATTTCTGGAATTCAGTCCAATTGGTAACTTCTGTACTTTGCATGGCATGGGGTTTAAGACCTTTGTTAAGACCACTAGGGCTAGCAATCCTTCCTGTCAGACATTCTCTCCTTATTGAAATGAGATCGCAAAGAATCATAGAATCATAGAATCATTACGGAT
>VXBP01007618.1:0-49443 GCA_013400115.1 Rhinopomastus cyanomelas
CTAGATCTCCACGACTCTGAAATACGTCCAGGGATGGTGATTTAACCTCCTTCCTGGGCACCCTGTTTCAAGGCCTGAGGGCCCTTTCCAGGAAGAATTTTGACCTAACATCCCAGCCTAATCCTCCCCTGGTGCAGCTTGGGGCCAGTCCCAATTGTTCTATCACTAATGACCTGTGAGAAAAGACCAGTGCCCAGTCTCTACCATGTTTCTTCAGGTAGATGTAGAGGGCAATGAAGTCTCCCCTCAGTCCTCTCTTCCTCAGACTAACCAGCCCCAGCTCCCTCAGCTGCTCCTCACCAGGTTTGTTCTCCCCAATTTTGCTGCCCTTCTCTGGACCCACTCCAGCTCCCCAACGTCCTTCCTGTATTGAGGTGTCCAAAACTGGCACCAGTACTCAAGGTGTGCCAGTACTCAAGGCCTCACCAGTGCCCAGTACAGGGGGACAATCACTTCCTATTCCTCCTGTCCACATCAATCCAAGTCAGGATGCCGCTGGCCTTCTTGACCACCTGAGCACACTGCTGGCTCAGTTAGCCAATGATCCTGTGCGACTTGATGTAGGTGATCTTGCTGTGGCAGGGGGTTTAGACTAGATGATCTTTCAAGGTCCTTCCCATCCTTAACATTCTGTGATTTTATATTACTTCCAGATCTCTTTCTGTCAAGCAGCTTTCCTGCCACTCTCCTCCAAACCTCTAACGTTGCACTGAGTTGCTGTGACCCAAGTGCAGGACTCAGCACTTGTCCCTGTTGAACCTCATACAGTCAGCCTCGACGCATCGATCCAGCCAGTCCAGACTCTCTGTAGGGTCTCCCTACCCTCCACCAGACCAACGTTTCTGCCCAACTTGGGGTCATCTGCAAATCTGCCCAAATCACCAACAATGATGTTAAACAAGACTGGCTAAGCCCTGGAGAACACCACTTGTGACCAATTGTATTTAACTCCATTCACCACCTGTCTCTGGGTGGGTCCAACCCAAAAGACTTCATCTTTTCTCTGAACGAGAGGTTACACCAAAACTTGTGACACACCTAACTCTAGCAATACCCCTGTTGTTCCTCTAATAAGCTTATGAGATTCAAATTCAGTCAGCTAAGTCTGATTGATCAACCTGTTATAAAGACTTGTGACCTTGTACCCTACACACCAAGGGAAGCATCACAACTACTAAAAAAGGTTTTGCCATATTAGGAGGAAAAAAATTAAGTATTAGATTTACTTTTTTTGTCCTCTGGACTGAAATAATTAATTATTTTGAAATTAATAATAGTTTAAAAATAGTTTTTAAAAAAGCTACAATGAAGACCAGGCTGTAGCAGCAGCAGAAGGAATTCAGGTGTCTTCAAACCTACAACATTTCACTCTAAAAATTAAGCTCATTTATTTACTAAGAATTTTGTTTTTCCAATACCCTTTTACCTCATTTACCTGACCAAGTCCTCCCAGCCTAAGATGACACAAAATTCTTGTAGGAACACTTAGAGGCAGTTGGTTGAGCTGTGAAGACATCAGTTCCAAAGATTTGGGGTTTTTTTAATTTCCTTTGCAAACTTTAAAAACTACACGCATCTAAAAATTCTCCCAATTGCACAACGGTATTTTGCGGGGACTTCAAAGCTTTGCGATTTCACTTCCTCACAGAAACTGCCAGAGAAAAGGACATTTTAATCTCCTCCCGTAAAAAAAAGGGTAAAAAAACCCCAGGCTTTGACGTTCAAGGTCTTATTTATTAGACCATGAAGAAACAAAGGCAAAACCAGCACAAGAGATTGGGCATCTGTTCTGATGAGATTAAATGCTAATAAATGTGTTTTAAAAAATAACCAAACAAAAAAACACCCCGGAAAACCAAAAAAACCCCACAACTGTGACACATAAGAACACCCTAATGCAAATAAACATGAGTTTTAGTTCAGCTTGCTCCAGTAGATAGGAATTTTGGTAACAACCTGGTCTAATCAGGAGATTCATGCTGACACAGCTTCCAGATTCAGCCCTGGCCTCCCAGCGATTTGCTGGTCCAGCTCCACGTTCAGGCAACCCCAAGCTGTGCCAGCAGCTCAGCAATCCAGGTCAGCAGAGCTACAGCAACATCGGCTGACAGGTTGGCATCAACTGTCACTGGTGGCTGGTAGTCAGACATCGCACACAACAGGATGCTGCTCCTGCAGTCCCGCAGCTGAGGAAAATGTGCCAGGAGAGAGCAGTCTGTGTTGGAAAAAATATTTTAAGCTTGCAAATCATAGGATCATGGAATCATTCTGGTTGGAAAAGACCTTTAAGCTCACTGAGTCCAGCCATTAATTCATCTGTCCCAAGCCCATCCCTAAACCCTGTTCCTAAGCTCCAGATCTCCACAACTTTTAAACACATTCAGGGATGGTGATTCAAGCTCATCCCACCACACCTTTGGCTGAAAAGTCTCAAATTTCAAGCAGGTTTTAATTTAAATTGATGTGTTTTGGAAGATGGCTTAGTGGTTGGGGGCTGTAGGGCAGATGGTTGGACTTGATGATCTTGAAGGTCTTTTCCAACCTTGATGATTCTATAGTGCTCCCAAAAAAACCTGAGCTGACATTTCTTTCCATTGCTCTCACCCCAAAAAGACTTCACTGCCTACTGCAGGATGCAGAATGTCCTTGGCTCCCCTGTTCACTGTGGCAGCAGCATTTCATGGCTACTTAAAATTTTATTTTTTTAAAAAAAAGCCGAACATTCCCTAATTTAGAAATAATAAGGCAACTGAGAATGGTATTAGTCCTACTGATCTTCCCAGTAACTTACTCAGATTTCAGACCGCAGACTTCATTTGCAAACCTGACGTGCGAGGAAAACCCACATTCTAGACTAATTGTAACCAAGTTCTCCAACATTATAATCAGATAAGAAAAAAAAAAAAATCTAGAACATAATGGTCCTGTGCCACGATGCTGCCAATGCAATGTTAACCAGGTGTTGTTCTTATGAATATTCCCCAAACCACGAGGATGTCCTCCTAAAGATCCTTACCAGGAACAGAATTAGTCACCAAACAGCACCTTTACTCATTTTATTTTTTAAAAATAATTTATATATCTACACATTGAAACAGCTTCAAAACAGCAAGGGAGTAAAGGAAGAGTCAAAGTCATCACAGAGAGAAAATTTTTAACCTTCCAGATGATCTAAGTGGCTTTGGACAGCAGATGCCAACAGAACGAGTCACTGGAAAGCACACAGGGGTTACAGCAAGACACAGGAAAGCAGGGTGAGGAGTTGGGCACTACAGGACAACAACAGCAGACACTGGATTTTCATCACCCAAGACATTTTATCCAACAAAATTTCCATTTTGGGAGCAGCAATGGAAAATAAAGTCATGTAGGTTACCCAAACCCTTCAGTGAGTGTTGGGGGTGGGACCAGATGATCTCCAATCCCCAACCTATGAGTGTGGAAATCGGAAGCTTTATAGGAAGAGCGGGACAGTTATTAAGAAAGAGAAGTATTTTCACTAATTACCATCCAGGAAAAAATATTTCTGTTCCATGCATATTTATTTGGCCAGGTAATAAAAATAGTTTGACTCAAAGCAACAGTGTCTTTCCCAGCGCTATCTCGAGAGAATCACCGAGCAGCAGTTTGTGAAGCCCCAAGGATGACACAAGAAACTTTCTGAAGAAGGAACATGGCTCATACCCTGTTTTTCCCTCCCCACTCAGATGAGACTAAATTCAGAAAGTGGAGAAGCAGCATCCCTGTGCAACAGAGTTCAGCAGTTATCAGATGGAAAATGCTTCTGAAGCTCACAAAGAACAGCAGCTCAGAAGGAACTTGGAACGGAAATCGATCGACTGCTCTGAACAGTAACTGAATCCACTTTTTAAACTCAATTTAGAGCAGGAAATACATCTGGTTATGGCTTCTGAGAGCAGCTCACCTCATATTTCAGCAGACATTGAACAATTTCATGGGATCTTCTCTCCTCCTCCAGGAGATCACAGAATCACAGAATGATTTGGGTTGGAAGGGACTTCAGAGGTCACTGAGTTCAAATCCCCTGCTATGGGCAGGGACATCCCTCAGTACACTGCATTGCTCAGAGCCTCAACCAACCCGGCCAACAGAGGTCCCGCCAACCACCTCATCCTCTTCCAGAGCTCATACCAGGGCAACAAGGTACCCTGCCCTGAACAGCCCCTAGATGAAGTCGTTTGAGGTGTGTCACAGAATCACAGAACATTAGGGATTGGAAGGGACCTCAGAAGATCATCTAGTCCAATCCCCCCTGCCAGAGCAGGATCACTTAGACCAAGTCACAGAGGAACTTATCCAGACAGGTGTTAAATATCTTCAAGAAGGAGATCCAAGAGGTTTTCAGCTTGACCCAGAACTGTACCAGGACAATTACAGTCCCTGATGGAGGAGAAACCCAGCTGATTTCACAGGGATCCCCCAGTCCCTTTCTGAAAGCACATGAACACTCACTGATTTTATTCCCCTCCTACCCACTGTCCTGCCATGCTCCAGTACCCAAATAAGATCTTAAAAATGCCCCATTTACCCCACTAAGCCCTTCCTTGTACTTTCAAAATCACTCCAATATTACCATCATGGTCACAGGAAACCCCATTAAGGCATAAAAACATGTAATGGCAGATGGAAGGGAAAAAGAACATTTTAATTTGAAATATCAGCCAAAAAATTAAAAACACTCAAGGAGAAAACAGAAAACTGCAAGTTTCTGCTTTTTTGTAGCTGTGTATTTGGCTGCTGCAATGGCATTGGTAAATTCTGGGCTTTTCCCAAAGTTAGTGCTATCAAATATTAACAAAATCTTACCAACATCTAGGTCCTTTTCACCTTCTTCTACAGATTACGCCGTAAAAGCCACAGATATTCCCAAATCCTTACCATTGCCAACCAGCCTGAGTAAGGGATCACAATGAGGACCTAAGTCCCACGCGATGGAGCAAAGACAGCATAGTTGAAGGCAGGTTCCCTAGGGCCAGGAGGTTGATAACAGCTCCCTACAGACACATAAATCTACATAAATATAAGTGCAAGTCCTCAGGGGGAAAAGGAGGGACAGAAGGCAGGTGGGAAAAGCATGAGGTGCTGGCTCCATCCCCAGTCTATGCTCTTCAGTCAACTCCCCACCAGCATTAGCTACAGGTTTGCTCAACCATTCACCCAACAAAGTTTACACTGAGGGTATTAAAAACAAAAATAAAACAAGTTTTTAATTAAAAAAAACATTGCAAAAATCCTCAAGCAGATACCAGAAGATGAGAGACCAGTAGCTAATTCAAGTTAACTTGGGCCTGGAAGAGCAATCAGGAGAAAATGAACGCTCTCCTCACTCAAGTTCTTCCACAAAACACCTCTGTGTCAAATATCTCTCAATCCAACACCAATCATTATCATTATTTAGCTCTTGTGAAAAAGAAGGTTATGGGGTTTGGTAGCTACTATCACTTCATTAAAAAGATGTCAACAATCTGTTGAGGCCCTTTTGTTCTAAAACATAGTTCTTTGATATTTGTGAACGTGGTTAGTTGATTTATGCTGTCTGTAATAGAAAATTAAGTTCTAAATGCATAAATATTTATAAACATGTACAAATTTATAAATATAACCCAAAAACTCTGAAACTAAATTTCATTTTCTAACAACTGTGTATTTTATGTTTTTATTGATTAATAACTGAACTTGTAGGTAAAGTTGAAGGTACAGCACTGTGCAAACACCTATGTTTCCAGTATCAGTACAAAGTAGTCGTTGACACAGGAATAGAAATAGGATTAAAAATACGCTAAAATAATAATAATGACTCCGCAAGCACCAGCAACCTGCTGGCAGCACGCGATGCGCTGAGATCCCTTAACTCCCCTTTTATAGGACCACAGAATGCTCTGGGTTGGAAGGGACCTTTGAAGGTCATCGATGCCTAGTGTTGTATCTTCCAAGTCAGTCACCAAAGCATCCTGGACATGTGCAAGTACTTTGATGGCTAGCACAGGTAGCCAGATAGTTATATATGCAAAAAGAGCAGGGGAAACCTAGTGCTGCTTCATGCTGTTCTACTCTGATAGTAGAGCTGGAGGAGAGACTGGATGATCTTTAGAGATCTCTTCCAACTCAATACATTCTGTGATTCTGAGATAGGCCGCAAGCAGAGTTGCAAGCAGCAAAGCCAGAGAGGACTTGTGCAGGGCTCCAGATCAACTGTGTGTATTAAAATTACCTTCAGTTCATCTCTGTACTGGTGCATTTGATGTGAAAATGCTGGCAGGTACCATTTTGCTTGCTCTGGGGAGGATGGTGGCGAGCTCAGTCCTACAAGCTTGGCAGAAAAGTTCTGGCAAGACCTTGCTCATCACACCAGAAGAATAGTTTGATCTAGTTACTGGTGTTAATGGTACTTAAAAAAAAAAACCTCTCGCAAATGGATCAAAAGAGGGAAATAGGATTATTATCTTGGGCCAGTTACTCAATGGACAGAAGAGATTTGCAGAACCACCTCCCCATCCTGAATTGTGCCCAATTCCCCAGAGAGGATACTCTGAGATTCACAAATTTGAAAATGAAAACAAAAAAGAAAGATTAATAGCAGAAACTTTTACATTTAACCTAATACACAATTTCTTAAGAAATCCAGTTGGGCTTCTACCAAAACGCTCTAATACAGACAAGCCTTCCTGAAGCTCAAAAAGAAACAAGATATGATGATTAATGACATCCCTGCTGACAACCAGCACCTTCCTAACAGCAAAACTCACAGACAAATACAGAAATTCTCCATCAGGTTCTTCAGGTCCTTCCCAAAGTCTGAAGAGCCAGAGACCACCACTGTTTGACTGGGGCCTCCATACTGCACAATAAGGAAAACCTGTCCCTGCTCCTCTGCTGCAAAACAAGTCTTCGGTGGGCTCCAATCATCTTGGGTGACTTCCTTGGCAAGGTGAGGTGGGTGACTGTGCCACAAACCACATGAATTTACTTGCAACCCAG
The DNA here is from genome assembly GCA_013400115.1 of Rhinopomastus cyanomelas. Taxonomy (NCBI): domain Eukaryota; kingdom Metazoa; phylum Chordata; class Aves; order Bucerotiformes; family Rhinopomastidae; genus Rhinopomastus; species Rhinopomastus cyanomelas. The sequence continues at coordinate 7,000 of VXBP01007618.1, forward strand.
CTGTAAACTGAGGTGCAGCTCCCACAGCCCAGCAGGCAGATAGTTTGGCTTTTAGGAAAGCCTGGAAGAGTGTTTACACTTCCTGGGGATAATCAACAGGGAGAGGTCTACACTATGAGGCAAAGCCTACTACAGACATTCCTCTTTCTTTCTTTCAGACACTCACTGATAAAAGATGGTTAAATATAGCACAGAGCTACTCAGCAAAGTTGGGAAATCTCTGGTTTCCCCAGGACTTTGAACCTGCGATTTATCAATACAACCACATCAAAAATTGAGGAGGAAAATTAGGCTGTTGCAGCATCTCCCCTCTCCTTTTAGTGATTGTCTCAGAGACACACCACAGCCTATACACTAAAGGCCATTTCTCTTCAATTCCAGCTTCTGCTTCCCTTTTTTTCCCCTCTCCCTACTTGAATTATTAGAGATAATTCATTAATGTAAATTAATTTGGCATCTGTTTCTCAGGGATCTCTCAGTCAGATCAGAGCTGTCTCATTTCCTACCAAAACACAAACCCCAATCCCAAGCAGTCTGAAACCAGCAGACACGTCAGAACTCAAAAATGCCCAAACTGTGCTGAAATAACAGGTAATAAATAAAAACAAAGCCACTTCAAGGCGGCTGCTACCACGTAGGAACCCAAACAGCTACAACCCTGCTGCATTTCCAAAGGAAACCCTCACAGAGCTGCAGACTTCCATAGCTTTTACCCAACGCAGTGGGTGAAACAGCACCAGCCAGCCACTGGGTGAACGCGGCCTGCAAGTTGGGTTTTTTTCCCCTTCAACAGCAGCAAACTCACAGGGCATTTAAACCCACAATCACCATTTCCATTTCCTTCTCATAAGCTGGCATGAGGCAGGCAGCAGCCCGGAGAATTATTCTGTACCGGCAGACGACGACGTACTCAACCGATGCCATTTTTTTTCAGCCTTACTGCAGGAGAGAGAATATTAAGCGCTGGCGGTTCGTCAGCAGCGCCTCGCCATGCAGGGAAATTAATACCCTGCTGAAAAACAAACCTAAGAATAAAGATAAAAACCTCTCCAGTCTCTTTCCCTGTATGAGCAGGATGGCCATCACCTTGTTCTCTGAGGGAGACGGCTCCATCAGCTGAACAGCAGTAAAGCCAATGGCTTTGCGGGACCACAGTGAGATGCTGGTACAGGATGAAAAGCCGGAGCGAGGCGTTATCAGGGAATTCTCCATCTCCTTCTCGTCCAGTTCCGTGTCACCGGAATTACCTGAGCAAAATCTTTATTCCCAATAGATAGAATTGTGCTGTCTCGGCGAGTTTCTCCATTTAGAGAAGGGCTGGATTTACCTCTCCCCTCGCTGCTGATACGTCACTCATTAAGCACATCCTAATCTAAGCCGCCACCGGGTTTAGTAATTGTTTTTATTTTTTTTTTTATTTATTTTTTTTTTTTAGATTAAGCAGAATAACGTTCAGGAAGGGGAAGGGGTAAAAAAAAACCTACCCAGAGAAACTCCAGTCACGGCGGATCAGGGCCCACACAAAAACACTAACGAATTTCACTGAGGATTCACCTTTCCAGGCGTTTTTCTGGGGTTTTATCGGGTGGGTTGTAAGGATTCTTTTCCTCTCTCCAGCCCCGGGCAGAGGCCGCAGCCCCGAGGACCGGCGGTGGGTGGAGGAGAAGGAAAGGGTGGGGGGAGCGGCAGCACTTCCACCCCTCCCAGCAGCTCCGGGGCTTGGGGATGCTGCGCAGTCCCCGCAAGGGGGATCCCCACCACCACCTTGCCCATCTCACAGTACCCCAAATTCCGCCCCCGCTCCCGCCAGCTCCATCTTGGCCTCAGGCCGGGCCCGGCCCCGCCGCTCGCTCTCACCTGCGGCCCCACAGGGACTGGGGATTGGCGGGGGCCGGGTGAGCCCCGGCCCCTCGGCACGGTTCGGCCGCTCCCCGGTGCGGGCAGGTCCCGGTTCGGCCGGTTCCCCTGAGCCGCCGCCAGACACCGAACGGGACCCGGCGAGGCCAACGGCGGGCGGAGGCGGGGCCGGGGCACAGCGCCTGCGCACCGCAGCTCCTCCGCTCTCTGCCGGCACCGAGCGGGGAGTGGAGAGGTGGGGAGAGAGACAGAGGAACGTGGAGGAAGAGTTGGATAGGAGGTCCCCACGTAGGAGATTGGAGACGGGCAAAGTAAGGTGGAAAATGTGGGAGAGAGCGTAGCAAAAGAGCACTTCCCTGACCGGGAATCGAACCCGGGCCGCGGCGGTGAGAGCGCCGAATCCTAACCACTAGACCACCAGGGAGCTGCGGAAGTCTTTTTTGACCGCTAAAGATCTGATGCTGTGGCCGCGGATTGGGCCGGGGACTGCGAAGCCGGCAATGCTGCAGAATACCGAGAATTGCAGGGGTAGAGGCTGCGAGGCCCGGAGAGCAAAGTAGGGGCTGCTGCAGGGCAGGGGGCTGTAGTAAGACAGGGGCTGTTGCACAGGGAGCAGTGGGGCTGGAGCTGCAGGACAGAGGGCTTCTATAGGGCTGGGGACTGTGGCATAAAGAGATAGGGGGCTGCAGTGGGGTAGGGTGCTGCAGAGCATGGGACTGGCACAGGGAGCAGTGAGCTGTGGAGATGCAGTAGGACTGGAAATGCAAGACAGAGTTTGCAGCAGGGCTGGGGGCTGCAGAATAAGGATGTAGTGGGGCTGGGAGATGCAGAATAGTGGTTTGGCACAGTTTGCAGCAGGACCCCCAATTTGGGCTGCAGGTCTGGGGGTTTGTTCTCTTTGCAGGTAGTGCCCAGCCTCCAGCACCTGCTGAGCCCCCATTGCTCAGTGAACCTTGGGTTTAAATCAGGTTTGTGCAGAACTTTCATCACCTGCACTTTTTCTTGGGGTGCTGCACCCACCCTGGTACCTGCTGAGCCCCACATAGGCCACAGACCACATACAGTTAGAGGAAAACTGGGGTTGGGGGGGTTAAGCTCAAGGGCCTTGAGTGTTTTTCCCAGTTGCTCAAGTTTCCTAGCATTTCTCTTGCCCAGTGCTGCTGTTTCCCACTGGTGGGTGAAATCCCAACTTCCCCCCATCCAGCATGTCCTGGACCCAGAGATCCCAGTGCTGGTGGCTCCAGTACCAATGTGGGAATGCCAGTGTGTGGCCTCCCCATGTGGCTCTAACAGCCTTTCCCATCTGCTGCTTGTGACTCATGTTTTCAAGAAGTGAACGATGATGGTGATGACAAATCCCATTTGGCAACAGTCATCGCTGGTAATCACCATCCTCTCCTCACTCCAGCTCTTGCTCCCTTCAGTTACCAAGTCCCTAGCTCCAGCACTGATGCTCCAGCAGACACCCCAGTGCCAACCCTGCCCCAGGAGGAGATGCTGAACCCACCCAAGGGATGCAGCAAGTGGCCATATACTGGGAGCCATGGGCCAGTGCTTGGCTCTAGCCATTGCCTTGCCAATAGAGGAGTTGTACAACACTGTCACAAGAATAAATGTCAAATTCTTTAAAAATCTCTTGCCGCAGTTTCAGCTGAAGGTCATTTTTCCCTGCCAGCAGGGAAAAGCAGCTCCTTCTAATTTTTGCAATTAATTCTTTCTCAATTCTGCTGTTTAACTGCTTGTTCCTGCTTTGTGGGATGGTGTGTTTGGGCTTTCCACACCCCGAACTTCAGGGTTTAGGGAACTACCAGTGATGCAACAGTGAGGGGCCAGTGCTTTGCTGGCATGAGGGTTCCTCATCCTCTTTGTCACACCCCAAATCCTCTGGGAAGTTTTGATTTCAAGCCAAGAGGTTAAGCCTGTCCCTGGGTGCTCACTGGCAGGGGGTAATTACAACTACTGAGTGCCTTTCATGTGTCACCACACCCCAAAATGTGGCTTCCTCCGCCACTGAATCTCAGCTCCCTCTTGTTTGCCCAGTTACAGACCTTGTAAATGTATCAGGAGGAGTCCTTCAGTGTCACTCAGCCCCACACTTCACCAGCAGAGATAATGAAGGAAGGGCTGATCATCACCCCAGAGAGGCAACAGCACTGGTGCAGATGAAATCTCTCATCACCTTCTAGTTCGCAGTTCATAACACGGGCTCATCAGAGAACACCCCAACTCATGGGAGCAGTCAGAAAAATTCCAGTAGTTCTTCAGTGATGAGGAAAAAGGTTACAGCAGAGCAGGTGGGCACCTACAAGGCTTTTGGAGCTTTGTCTGCTCTGGTCCCTGCAGGGAAAGGAATCGTGTCCCCTGTTCTTTGCATAGGGCATGGCCCAGTCTCAAAGGAAACCTGTGGTTTGCACCAGTGAAGGCTGTCTGTAGCTGAGAAGGAAAACAAAACCACTGTGGATCCTGTAACTGGGAAGACTTGATTAACCTTCCTCTCAAATACTCTAGATAATTAGCCTTCCTCCAAAACACCCCAGATCCCTTACTGGGAGGTACTGGGGAGGTACCAATGCATCCTCCTGCCCCTGGTGCTCTCACTGGAGATCTCCAGCCCCAGCTCTGCAGAATCTCTCCTCTAGAATCAGGAATACCACCAAACTCTTTGCTCCTCATCTGGTTTGTGAAGATGTTTTATCTATGGAAGTTCAGTAGAACAAATAAACCAAACCCGTCTTCAAATGAAATGCCACAAAAAAAAAACCCAAGCCCTCACCACCAAGCCGCTTCAAACCCAGCCTTCCTCCAGAAGCAGAGAGGACCAAGCAGCTACAGCTCTGTCAGCCTCTTCCACAACCTATTTGCCTGCTCCCCACTATCCTTTCACATCCAAGCAAGCAGCTCCCAACTCCACTCAGACATTTCCTGCCCCCCCCCCCCCCTGTTTTACACAGGAGGGACTGCAGGAGCTTCCCTGCAGCCGACTCCCTGAGGTATTTGTGAATCTGATCCAAGACCACAGCTGCTGCTTCTCCATGTTGGAAGTTCCTCCAGCCTCAGCTCCCACTGCCAAGGTTGTAACTCGGGGGGCTGGGGGAATGGCCACTTCACCAGCTGGGAAGGAAGCGATGAGATGGGAGGATAACCATTAGCTTACAGGTCCCCAGCCATTGGTGGAGCACAGGTACATCTCAGGACCCAGCTGCTGTTAATATTTAACACACCTTCAAAAGAAATTCTCTCCTTCAGGAGAAAATGTCTGGAGGGCTGATGGGCAAACCAGGCAGAAGGATGGGATGGAGTGATTCAGCTGCTTCTCACCTCAAGCTTCTGTGGCTTCTGCGGCAGTTGGTTATTTGCCTAAGAAGTTGGTAACTCCCATCCAGTACAGTTAGACAGGACAAGAACATTCACCCCATTTTCTCCCAAAGAAATATTTTATTGACACATTTCTTCACTACTTATCTGTATAAACAGTTCAACAGCTGAACTCCAGCCATCCTCATTGCACTGGCTCTGCTCCTCACAGGGAGGCCAGCTCCAGCCCAACAAGAAGCAATGCTCTGCATCCACCATCAGGTCCATCTGCTTCTAAGAGCTCAGAGGGGAGCAGGGCTGGGGGGGATAGAGGTTACTCAGCAGGGATGTGTCAAAACTTGCTTCTCTAAAGAAGGGTCAGAGATAGTTCAGTCCCTCCAGGGTGATAAACCACTAAAACTACCCCAATATGTACATCAGTGAGTCTAAAGACCTGAGTAAGTCCCACTTGGCCACTTAAGGCACAGAATTGCTCACTCCAGGTACTTCTGTGTGGAGGCACCTCATCTAGAGTCAGATCAGACCTCTAGGAGAAAACTCAGCACTTTTTCAGCTCCTGAGCAATGAAGTTGGACATCAAAAGTTTAAAACAACCTGGAGAAACCAGAGGAGCTCTGGGACTCTGCCAGTACTACAACCAAAGATTAGAGCCGTGACTTTCAGCTGGAAAACCATTTTGGTCCCAGTCTGATAGAGCTTGAGGAGCCCAGAGAGCAGAGCTGCACCAAAGACAGTGCTGGCCTTTTGAAAAAGTTTCCTCCAGGAACAAAGGCATAAACAGAGAAAGGAGAAGCAAGTTTGACACGCTCAGGAAACAGAGGGCATCTCTGAATTTAATCCAAGAACCAGCTTATAAGCATGTTGCTGCTGCTGCTGTTACGGTGCAATGCGAAACTCCAGTGCTCAACATCCAGCTTCAGAATCCTGAACGGTCTTAAGAGAAAAAAATTGCAACAAGTAAAGCAGAAGGTGATGTAAGGCTGGCAATTCAGAGTCCAAGGGAGTACTTCCCTAATACAATGCTGAAGCTTCTTTTTTTTGTGTTTTTTAAGCTTTATTTCTTTAAAGTTCATTGCATTTAAAAATAAAGATATTTTTAGTTTTGTTAAAGCTAGAGCATTAGTGTAACAACGAGGCAGCCACTAAGTGAAGTTTCCCTTTTGGGAGCCCAGAAAATTAAACAAACCACAACCCACTCCAACTGTGTACACCCAGTTAACAGAGAAAACGGGAATGGGAGAAGCCTGGGAGCTCTGCAAGCAGCTGCAGGGCAAATCCTGACCCTAACCAGGGGCAAAACCTGTGCTGCCTTCCCCCTGCACAGGGCTTCTCCAGTAACTGCCCTTCTCCTGCTGCTCACAGCAATGCAGCTGTTCCAAGTTATGTCAGATGAGGGGAAAATCCCATTTTTAATCTATACCAGTGGCATTTCTGAGCTACTGTAAGGAAACTCCATGTTACATGCTCTCCCGAAAGGACAGCAGTGATACATTTCAACTACAAACTTTAGTGTAAAATATTATTTGTGTACAAAACTCTGCATTCTCTTTATTTGACTTGGATCCAGCAGCAGTGTCTATGAATGAACGATGATGGATCTCTCCAGATTGGCTCTCAAGCCCCTTGCTTGGATGGGGTGTTGTCACCATTGTGAAGATTTGGGGAGGGATGGATGGAGGGAGGGAGGAGGCTCTTACAGTCGTGCACAGCCGTGCAAAGCCACAGCGAGGGTCTAGAAGGGAGTGTTGTCTTGTGGAAGCTTGTCGCTAGCTCCCGAGGGGGAGTGGAGGCCCTCGGTGCTGTTCTCCCTGCTGCCAACCACTCTGGACTGAAAGGAGACAAAAGTTAGGAGAAAAAGGAACCCTGAGAAGACCAAAGTGGATGTGACCCCTTGCCCAGGTCACCTACTGCAGCCAAGACTTTACATATCCAAGAACCCAACTGCTGCAGTATTAGTCTGCAAGGAAAACACTGCAGAAATTAAAGTCTCTGCACTATACTTCTAACAAGACAAAAATTGTTACCTTAATAGTCCCAACTCGATCTTCAAATGACTTGAAAGTTGCAGAATTCCTTGAAGAGAGGGAAAAAACCCCAAAACACAAAATCAAGACAAGTTAATTCTTAACTAAATCAAACCACATGGCTGATCTCACACAGCAGTGACAGCACCCAGAACATTTCCAGCTCCTCGCAGCCCCTGGCATCAACCTCTGGGGCACCCCAGGCAAGACCCCAGAAGGAAAACATTTATGCCACATGCAATTCACTCGATTGTTCAAGCTAAAATGTCAGAGGAAACAAGTCCTGGTTCATGAGGGATAAGCAGAGCAGGAATCAGCTACTTAGTTTTACATGGCTTCCACCCAAAAGTTGTCCCATCATAATGGAAAGGAAAAGCTGAAAAGGGTTTAAAACAAAGGCTTTGGTTTCCCATGTTACACCCCGCAGGGCAGGAAGGGGAAGGGCCCTGTGCCTCTACCTATCAGCAGCTCTACTGCTACAGGAGGGATCATTTGCATCAGGAAACACTCATAGGAAAAAAGCCTCCACACTGCAATAAATTAATCAGAGGAATTCATATTTCTAGCGAGGAAAAGCAGGTCAGTTGTTGGATAACCTGACAAGCTGCTTCGCTTGCCAACGATTTCAGAGGAGGGCTCTGCAGTGAGCATTCAGACAAGACAATTACTCATCCTGAGCTGCTCTCCCCAGGCGAGGCTGTGGGAGCAATGGGAGATGACTACCCTCACCCTAGCTATTTTTGTGCCAAGGAGTCGTTTTGTATCTGTTCCTGATAAAACAACTGGAACAAGGTTGAATACAGAGAGCAATATGAGGAGCTTGTCTAGCCCTGGCAGAGGTTTCTCTGGTCACGAGGGCAGGCTGAGAAGGGTGCCGAGCTCCCAGGCTGAAGTTTGGATTCCTGGAGGAACTGGAATCCAATCTGGAACCAGTTCTGAAAGCTGCAAATTTCAATTAGACTTCAGTAGAGTTGTGATAACTTGCTTAATCAACAACCAAAATACAGCCATCAAAAAATATAACCACTCAGGTTAAAGCCACCCTGAATTAAACCACAAAAGGTGGTGACTTCAGACACTTGGGAAATGACCCAGTTGGACCAATCAGAACAAAAACCCCAGTAAGGAGGAGACGCGGGCGCTCACTACGTTACCTCATGGCTGGCATACTTATCGAGTGGCGAATGGAGTAGCTGCTACTCGGAAGCATTCAGAGCAAAGAGGAAAGCAACATTAAACGACCATTTTTGAACTGACACCAAATCAAAGCAGTGTAGCCCCAGTGCTGAAACACTGTCCACACCAACCGCAGCACCAAAACCCAGCCTTCTCTTCCTATATTTAAGGGAATTTAGGTTTCCTAGAGAGAGGACAAGTGTTTAACTGCAACGTGAGCTGATACAAAATTGAGTTACAGGGGGCTGGTTTGGGGAAAGTTTCTCAATCTGTGTCAAACAGCAGGAGGACACGTGGTGCGAGGGACAGGGGTTAGAGGGGACCTAGCAGCACTGGAGGAATAGTTGGACTAGAGGAGTTTAAAGATCTTTTCCAACCAAATTGATTCTGTGATTCAAAGTTTAAATCATCAGCTCCCCCCCTTCAATTTCTACAAGGCTCTGGCAGAGGAATAAATGCTCTTCTAGGAAGCCAAAGGAGTGTCTTACCTAAAGGAATTCGAGAAGGGGTGAGCCCTGGGAGAGGCCACAGGCAGCAGAGAGAAAAGGGAAGTGACAGTCAGACACTTGTGCAGATCTTGATACTAAACACATGGATCACGGGATCACGGAACAGCAAAGACAACACACCCAGGAGGAAACCTCTCAAAAGAAATCACAGCAGCAAGCACAACTCAGTAGTTTTCATCACCTCAAGCCAAGCTAAGACAATAGAAACACCCACAGCAGCTTCAAGCTGGGGTGTGGGTGTGCAACCACCATCCACAGTTTTATGGGATTTGTATTTTAAGAGCATCTTTTCCCCAAACTGAGGGGTTTACCAAGCCCTAGGTAATTCGGTAGAGGTAATTCCTTTCCTCCCCTCCCCCAACTGTGAGCTCCTGGAAAAAGCCAGGATTCTAGGATCACTGCTGGGATCTTGCAAAGCCTATGGATCTCAAAGTTCCAGTGCAAAGAACAAACAGATCTCAGAGTAATAAAGCAAAGGGTATCTACATAACAGCTATTGTCTACCCCAGAACCTGGCAGCCCATTTTCAGGTTACAAGGCAAACTATCCCCAACCCAGCCGATTCTGAGATTTCCACAAGGGAATTTTGCAATGCAGCTGCATCTCTGAAGTCTGAAATAACAGACCGAGGCCTCCCACTGCCACTACTAAGGTCACCAGGATGCTCTAAAGGAACTTCCCCTACCAGCAGCAGCACTTTACTCCATTTCAATCTATTTTCTGTCTCCGCAGCAGCAAACAGTCATGGCAAGTTGGATCTGAAGCACTTGGCAAGCAGCACAAAGGCTTTCCCTTACAGCCAGCACATTTGGCTCCGTGGTTTCATTTCCCCAGTTCTTTGGCAGGGCTGGATCCCTGAAACACTGTCTTTGCACACACAGTAAATTAGCTTCTGCTTACTCTCACCTAAAGAACAGATAGCACCCATCCGTGCACCACAATGCTCTCCATGCATTATCACAAACACCAGTTTATTCAGTATTGTGGGTTGGACCTAGCAGTGACCCTTTTCCTCCTTTCATAAGGACGTTATAGTTTATCTAAATTTGCAGGAGCCTTTTGGGGCTCAGGCTAAGATTTCACAATGAATTTGGTCATAATATCACATACAGCAGCCAATTTCATGCAAAGTGAAGTGAATTGGGAAGCGGTCACACAAAGCCACAAGGCAAGCTGGTACCACCAGGAACAAACCCCTTTCCATTCTGCAGTTCACTGAGGTCAGTGAAATGCAGGAACAGAAAGTCTAAGAACCAATTTACTTTTTGCACTGGATGTGGAAAGAACAGGGAAAAAAAAGAGCTGAATTGGCCAATATCTTAAAAAAAAATCCCACCCTCTAATTAAGCTTAATTTTCCCCCCTCTCAAGCCAGGCTAATTAATCCAGTTACAGGGCAGCTGTGGCACTAACTTCCCAACTTCTTCTTCCAAGCCTCACCTATAACACAAAATTATTTTGAGTAGAATACTGAAGATTAACTCAACCCAGGAACAGGTTAGTTGTATATGGTAGCACTTAAGAGCATTACAGCTACACCCTCCAGTGTATTGGAGGCATCTGGCCATTCTTCATGTTTTCCTTGCATTTATCAACCAGTGAAGGCTGATTAAACAAGGAAATCCCTTCTGTTATCACCATGCTTTCAGTGATGGAAAATAAACCTGTGGTGCAAGTGAACTTGTGCTGTAAGAGGAAAAGAGAAAAGTACAGTCGTGGGCAGCTGCAGGCTTTGAGGCCTGGAGCAGAGGTTATTTGGGAACAGAGACCATCCCCTGCTTTTCAAAGCAGTCATCACAACACTGCAACAACCTTCACTCCTCATCAGCTCAAAGCATCAGTTTCACTCAGTGAAAGTGAGAAGTGGGACAACAGCTGAAGAAGCTTAAGCTCAGAGTTAAGCCTTACTCAGAATCAGAAATACCAACACTTGAATGCGGTGCAGGAGACAAATCTGGTCACACACACACAGAAAAAGTAAAAATGTTGGAAAAAAAAAAAATCAATCAATCCATCATTACTGTGTTCCCCTGCAGGGCCACGGAGACAAAACTGGTCGGGATTCCCAAGCCATAAGACAGAAGCTGCCTCTGTTTCGTAACATATCCCCCCAGGCTTTAGCTTGACAAAGAAATGCCGATGTTGAAAGCATCAGGAATGCTGAGCAAAGGCAGCAAATTTACCTCACTGATGTGTTTAACAAAAGGTGTTACCAGCACATTTCACATCAGTATCTGCAACGTACTGCAGTGACAGGTAAAGCTCTTCACCAGCAGACTGAGGTGGTTTCCAGTAAAGTTGGAGCTTGAATACTGGAATTAGGAAGCCCGCTAGTCCTCTGCCATGCTCAGAGGAGGGAGCTACGGTAAACACCAACAATTACCCTCCAGGAACACAGTAAATCACTCACTGAGGATAGAACTGGAAGAAATCAGTGCTATGTGATCAGAGAGCAAGTTCTTACCACTTGGATACTTCTAGCCACAGTGGAATAGGAAAGTCCCTACAAAGAATGACAACTACCCATTCATTCCAAGATCTAGGACATGATGTTCAATATCACTTCTAACAATCATTCCTCAGCAGACAGGATGATGTGTAGAATTAGCTCTTGATTCCAAGAAAGCATGATCAAGGTACTCATGCGGAAACAACCTCCAGCTTAAATGTCTGAAGAGCAGGAACATCAGCAGTTGCAACCTTGAACTTTGCACAGCTCAGCAACCCACAGAGCAAAAGCCTCAGCCAGGAACTGAGGGAACGAGCCTTCTCCTACCCAGTTCAGATAGCTTTACACTTACAATTATTTCAATGGTCATCAGCTGAATTACTTCAGCGCTATTCTGTGAAATCAAGACAATCACCAGCCCAAAGGAGGAATTTTTCATCTTGTCACGGTGTTCTGGATCAATTTGTAGCATCCAACCACCATGATCCCAGTGTGCCTGGAGTACAGGCTGCCCTGCCCAGCAGAGTCAACACACAGGGCTAGAAACCACAGAAAATGCAGCATCCAGGCTTTGTCCCATTTTACAGCGTAACAGAGTTCAGGAGTGATGAGCCTTTTTCTAATCCCAAGCAGTAAACACTGAGAAGACAGCCTCAGGTTTCCCCAGGGGAGGTTTAGGTTGGACTTGAGGAACGATTTCTTCATAGAATCATCACAGATTGGACGGGACCTCAAAAGATCATCCAGTCCAATCCCCCTGCCACAGCAGGATCACCTAGACCAAGTCACACAGGAACGCATCCAGGCAGGCCTTGAACATCTCCATCTTCCTCAAAAGGGTTGTCTAGGCCTGGCCCAGGCTGCCCAGGGCACTGGAAGTCCCTGCGTCTGGAGGGGCTGCAAAGCTGTGATGATGTGGCGTGAGACAGGGATTAGTGGGGACCTGGCATTGCTGAGGGAACAGATGGACTCAAGAGTCTATTCCAACCAAATTGATTCTGTGAACAAGTTTCAACTAGAGTTTAATCTGTCCTAAACTATCCTGTACAGGGCCATGCAGAAGACAGCAGGGCCATTAACAGCAATGTGCTGCTAGCTAAGCAAAAAATGGGGAAAAAAAGCTTAGTTATTGTCTAAAGCCTCGTTACTGTTTGAAACAGATCAAAGCACCACAGCAGCAAACAGCAATCTTACCTCATGTCACCAAGCTTCCTGCTGATAACAGAACCTACATTGGAAAGGGCTGCTGAAGTCTTCTGTCCTGCCTGGGAAAGGGTTTCCTGGGTCTTCTTATAACTAAATAGAAAAAAACCATCATGAACTGAACAAATGGATAGAATCTAAAAAGCAAGTAGTTTCCCTCCCACCCCGATTTTGCAAAAAGAGCCCATATTAAAAGCAAGAAGCTTGGTTAGTGATCTGCACCAGCTTCACCAACAGGTCCTGCATGTATTAAAGTTTTAAAAAGCAGCAAGTGAAGGATTCACCTTTTCCTCTGCTCACTTGACCACACGCTCTTAAACCTGACAGACATTTAACAGGGAAAAGGAACCAAACCAAATTTTCCATGTGGAAACTCCCAACACCAACACCACAGCACCATATCCTGTCTGCTCTACAATTATCTATTGGCTTCCTTGAAGAAATGATTGTAGGAAGCGAATCCATAAAATCCTTCAGGCTTGAAGAAGCAACAGCATTTGTCATGGCGTTGGGTCATGGAGGAAAAAAAGCAACATAACATCAAGTTATGGAAATGGATGAATCGGCATTATCTCCACAACTTGCCGTTTGGAGATCAAATTAGTAGAGAAGTTTCCTATCAGTTACCACGAACCACAATCCATAAATTGCCTGACGGCCTGTTTGTGTCAGCTGATTGTATCTGAGTTAAAGCAAAGCTGGTGACACTGGAGAAAATTTGTTTCCTTCAGATGAGACTAATCTCAAGAACAAAGATTCTTTGAGCCACACTCATTAACTCATCCTCTCAAAGCCATTCCATCATGGTGATTAAGGTCCAGATTTATGACATTCTTCAAATTATTTAAAAAAAAAAAAACCCAGACTCAAGCTGGAAAACAAGTTCAGCAATTTAAGCCCAAGATTTCTTATTCCCAATACTTCAGTTTGAGGGTTGTTTTTTTGCCTGACTAAGATATTTAGGAGGAGAAGGGCTTTATCATCAGCCTGGGGCCCTCTGGTGCCTGAGCAACCATGAGTCTCCACAAAGAGCTGCAAGATGCAGCACCTGAATTAAACAGAAACCCCAACACATCTCAAGACCACATCTCAACACATCTCAAGCCAGGTATTTCTGAATCAAGAATGTACACGCAACTTACAAAGAACAGGGCAAATCCACATTAGCTTTACATTCCCTCTTCCTGCTCCTGAAAACCAATTTCTGAAACCTACACATTTTTCAGACCAATTCCTCTGGAACTCAGCAACTCCAGAAGAAGCCAAGTGTGCCCCAACAGCACAGCTTCAATGCTGGTCCTCCACAGCACAGTGTTTTGCAAGCAGCAGTCCCCTTGGGTCAAGGTAGCAGCAGATGGGTGAGCAGTAGCTCTGCTCACTGCCTTCCTACACAATAGGAAATAGCCTCAAGATGCACCAGGAGAGGGTTAGGTTGGACATTAGGAAAAACTTCTAAATGAGAAGGGTCATCAGGCCTTGGAACAGGCTGCCTGGGAAAGGGGTTGAATTACTATCCCTGGATGGGTTTAAGAGAGTCATGGAGATCTGGAGCTTATGGACCAGGTGTAGTGGTAGCCTTGGGCAGTTGGGTTATGGTTGGATTTGATGATCACAAAAGTCTTTTCCTACCTAAGGGATTCTGTGATAATTGTGCTTGAATTCTAGTCCAGAGCTGCTTTAGAATAGAATGATCTCAGTCTCTGCCTTCAGTATTCAGTCTCCTCCCCGGCTGGCCAAGTCCTGTTATGGGGTTTGACTTATAGCTGCCCAAATCCCTCACACTCACTGCAGGGTGTTGTGCTGACCCTATACACTCAGCTCTCAGAGATCAGCACTGAGCACCAGAGCAGTGAGGAAACAAATGGTTCAGATTCATGGGACATACCACACACACTACAAACTCCCAGGTATTACGTCTAACCTCAACAGATTAAGTTCAGAGATTTTTCAACTATTTTCCACACATGACTGAAGGTAACAGAAGATCTGGCAGGTCTGCCCAAGTGAGTAGGCACAACTAGCACGAGGCCTGCATGGCTGGTCATGCTGATGCACGAAGAGATCAAGGAAACGATCAGACTGAAATGCAGAGCAGCAGCCAGATCAGATCATCAGCTCTGTCCTGCATTCACAACTCCCACCCATCCCTCCATGTCTGCAGAGGCAGGGAAGCACAGCTCTTTAACACAGCTGCCATCAGACACGAGCAGAACTGTGTCTGTGACACCCAGGGATTGGGTTATACAAGACTTTAATGCAACTTAACTACACCCAGCCCTGACCTAGAAGTCACAGGTCCTCCCCTGCAAGATACATGGGCAGGTTTTCCACAACACAATAGCCCAAACCTGGGGATAACAAATGAGAGTGCTGATGAATAATTAGCTCAACTAACAGGCAAATGGCTGCAGCAGAAGCTGCTGAGATGATCTACCCTATGGAATTCAACCACCTTATTGTACCACTCCCCTATAAACTCTGACAGGGATGAGCTAGACCTGCATGCTCAAACCTTCCTTTATTCAAACTTGCAGAGGGCAAGTCTGGAGTCCAAGAATGGCACCTACCAGGCAACTGAGCAGTGAACACGAGCACAAGGTCACCAGTTCCACCAGGATGCTCAGTTGTAATGTAGAGAAGGTCCAACACAGAAAAAACGATACATTTGCATTAAAAAAAAGAAATCTCAAAACATGAGTAAAACCTCAACCTTGGACTTCTGGAGCTCAACTCTGCATTTACTGAGCTTTAGGCAAAGGAAGCTATGTTTATTTTCTGAAGTGTTACAGGAATCTTCTCTCCGTCTCCCTCACCTCTCCATTTAACCAGCATCTTCCCTGCCAGCATGTCATGACTAGTGCCAAAGCAAGCAGGAAAACGAGCGTGCCATCGCTATTCAGGCCTTTGGAGCTCCACAAGAGCACACTTCTGCCACAGTTCTGGCATTTATCAAGCACAAGGAAACAGATATAACAAGCAGTTTTCAATCCTAGCAGGCACACCCAAGGAGGGACTATGATTAAACACTCCTGGAGTCAGAACTGTCAGCAGCCATAAACACCAGGGTCCTGCTTAGCAAATGAAATGGTGACTATTTGCACAAAACACCGAAAGCAGATCTGTGCACTTCAGAGTTTTCTCCGATACTTCCACTGCTCTTCCTTCACTGGCCTTGGGAAGAAAAACTTCTATTCAACCAACCAACCAGCTCAGACAAAGGAATTCCATGCCTATTCCAGGGAATGGGTAAAGCTGGCTTAGCCAAGCCTGGCCTTACCGTGGCTTATCAGCTCGGCAAACATCAACATGACCTACCTGCTCCCACTGCATTGCTGCAAAGATTCCCCCATATTCTGTGATAAAGATGCAGCCAGAAGGACAAAGTCCAACTTCCACACTGCAGCCCAGATGAGAATTTTAATTTCAGGCCTTTCACAAAAATATGGCTAAGAGACCTTTGAGGCCAACAGCAGGGGATGACAGCCAGGAGGTCAGAGTTGCTGTGGGATTCCACCATGACCTTACAGCTGCCTTGGAGGCTACAGCTCTATTTGTTCTCATCAGGTACCACAACAATGATAGTTCCTGCTCTGTTACCCTCAACACGGTCTGCAAGAAGAGGTGGGTCTGGCTGTTCCATAGATACACTGTGTAGCACAACAATCTCTGCTACCCAGTGGCTTCAGCCAATTGTCTGAGAGCACCTGAAGGATACTGCTTGGACCACAAGGAAATCAGCCAAATAGTGACTTGAAGAAAAGCTCCTTCTCCCAGAAGATGCATCAGTTGGGTTAAAAAAAAAAAAAAAGGTGAAAGCTAGAAGAGAGAACTACTTAGATCTAATCAAAGCAGAGCACTTCGAGCAGGTGCAGAGAACATTAGTGGCAGCAGACTGTCCCAAAAGCATCTGTTAAAGGCGGGAGGTTAAGACACTCACGCTTCTGATTGAGTTAATTTTTCATTCCAGTCCTCCAGTGTGCTGCTGGCTGAAAGATATCTACAAACACAATGGAGGTTAGAAACAGTGCCAAGACCCAGAAGAGAGGCTTCTTCTGACACTTTCCGCATGATTAGTCTTTTCACCCTCACAGTATCGTTGACAAGAGGTTCCCCCCTTTCTCTTCCAGCCAGAAGGAAAAGAGCTGCTATTTGAGAGGCTGGGAGACACCTGAGCCCCAGTTTTTCTTATTTCAGCACCTTCAAAGACAGAGCACAAAGAGCCAAAGACTACAGAGCTCAGATATGTCAGGAAATGAAAGACCTTGCATTTTCTCCTACCTTCCTCCGTGACAGCTTTGTATAAGAAGCACAGACCAGCAAACCAAGCTCAAAGCCAAAATAATGCCTCTGCCACACCCAGAGTTGCTTTTCCCCAACACAGTGTGACCTCATCAAGCCCTTAACCTCAAGTTTCATTTTGTAATCTTTAGATTCACATTCCTTTATGTACAAAACAGTATCTTAGGGGTTGTGAGGATTAACATAGGAGGTACAGAACACACAAGTCTGATAGAAAGTGGTTGCTGCTAGCTCAAGCACACACAGAAGCACTTGGAGGTAACATTTCGCAGGCAGCTCATGTTACCCAGAAGCAAAACTGCCCCCAGTTTAAACACTGCCATCTCACTGAACAATGGGATGCTCCCATTCATGATCTCCTTTTAGCTAAATACTCATCTCCAACACAGGAGAGAATCTTCAGTTCCCTTGGGCAGCAGGAATCAGAATGACCCATGTCTGATGTGAATGGAAGAATAGTATTTCAAGAATATATCCTAGAGACAACAGTAGTTGGGTGCTCTCTGCATTTATCATCCGCTTGTCTACACGAGAAAGACTAAAATCCACGGCTTTTTAGCGCTGACCTATAAAAGGTACACATCTACACCGAAGGCTTTTAAACAGCTCACAGAGGTATTTGCCCTTACACAGCTCCACTTCCAGCTACAGGGAAATGCCTTCAGCACCCTCTCTCCCCAGGAGCCCTACGGAAAGGCAATAATCAAGAGATTCATACCACATCAACAAGGAAAGGGAAAGTTTCACAGTAAAGACAAAGGTTCACTAATGGGCTATTTGATAGCGACAGACTAACCTACCAATGGCCAGCAAAAGGGAAGCTGACTGATATTTTGCCCCCATTTTTAAATAAAATGTGGTCTGGTAACTGATTGGAATTTTTCTTCTGCAAACAGCAAGCCCATGAGAGAGCAGAGAGCAGCAACATTTACTCATCTTGTCTGTGACTGAGGGATGCTCATAGCTGGAAGCCAGGCATGCTGCTGACACAGCCCTGCTCTGCTGTGCCTCCAGCTCCCAACCGAGCCCCCACGCCTGAGGACAAACGGCAGCAGTGATAGGGGAAGGCAGCAAGGAGCAAGGGAGTGTTGCTGAGGAGCCCCAGGCACTCACAAGTCAGACTGTGTCACTTTGTCATTCCACTCTCCAAGTTTCTCAGATGTTTTCACATAACTAGAAACAGAAAGTGTTAATGAATATAACTTAATATTCATTTTCTCTTGAGAAGACGACACAGATTTCAGTTTCAGTAACAGAAATAGGGCAGGGACATAGGAAGGAAGATGAGGCAAAGGAAAAGAATAAACAGCAAGATGAACAGACCTCTGCAGCAGCATCATCACTAACTACAAATTCCAGTGAAATTACACAAGTTGGTTTAGACTGTCCAGTATCTCTGTGGGCATCAGCGCCCAGTGAGACTTACCTCCAGCTCTTTTAGCACTGCTGAGACCCGCATTGACCACTCTCTTACTAGTGCTCAGGAACAGTCAGTCTGTTGCTGATCGTCCTCAACCAGACATGGCCACGCGTAATGCACTCTGGTAGCCCAGGGGTTTTCCCCAGGAAACTAAGGCTCTTTAACTCAAGCTACACAGCTCAGGAAAGAGCTGCTGAACTAGCACTTTGCTGTAGAGCTCAAAACTCCTCGAGTTGAAGAATTTGAGTCTGAGTCCAGAACTAATTAGAAGCAACCTGTGCCTTCAAGAACACATAGAATTGGGCAAACTGAAGTGGAAAAGCACAATCTGGAGTTCCGACATCATGGGGAAAAAGTACCTAGCAGCCTTTTATCCAGATCACAGATATGAAAGCTCCAGTCACACTGACATAAGAGCCATGGAATGTTTACTTTTTTTAAGCGCCTTTCACTCCAGATCCATCAGATCAAAAGCCTCCAGGCACTTGAAAGTGCCCAGGAACAAGCTACTGGGAATTGGTTACTAAAGAGTCATACTTAAGCAACACTTACGCGTTGGAGACTTGGACATCATGCCAGCTTTTAGACAGATTTTGCTTTAACCCATCGAGGGGAGTCAAACCCAGCTTTCTCTTCAGCTCTCCACAGTGTCGCTCTTTAGCGGCCAGGACCTGCCTGAGGGTGCCGATTTCTTCTTCAACCTTAAAGAAAGGGAGAGGTTTG
The DNA here is from genome assembly GCA_013400115.1 of Rhinopomastus cyanomelas. Lineage (NCBI taxonomy): Eukaryota > Metazoa > Chordata > Aves > Bucerotiformes > Rhinopomastidae > Rhinopomastus > Rhinopomastus cyanomelas. Next base: position 25,974 of record VXBP01007618.1, read on the forward strand.
TCTCAGACCCAAATTCAGTAGCAGTCTGCCCCCAAACTAGCACAATTTCACTAAAATGGACCTAAAGAATTAGTCAGGTACATGCAGAGCATTTCAAGTGAAGACAAACCATGTTGTTTCACGCAACTTCAGTGGGTAAAGCATTTGCACAAGTCACTGTGCTGGTGACTTCATGGCACCCACACTAACCAAACTCATTCCTAGTGACATAATTTCAACTGCAGGTAACAGCTGGTCACCAAATCTCACAGACTAAGGGTTTGATTTCCTTACTCGTTTCCTCTGATGTCATTAAAGCAAAGAGTTTTTACCTGACCCAACACTCTCAACAACATTTTCAAAGCGTTCTTGGGCTGCCTCCAGGCAGACGGAGTTTGTTTCTACTTTAATTTCAGCTGGTCAAGATCTGAAGACTACCTAGAGCAGCAAAGTCCTTCCCAATTACACCCATAAATCAAAGCACCACAGGAATCTCTCCAGTGACAGGAAAAGCAACAGAGCAGCTGCAATGACCTTCAGCTACATTTCAGACAGTGACCTTTAAACCCCTGAAGGTGCCTAAACTTAGGCTATTACAAGCTCTCAGCTCTTCAAAACCATGAAAAATAGTCACCTGTAAAGTGCAGTAAATATTCAAGAGAAAAATGTAGAAAAAGAAAACGCATTAAGTGCTGTGTGGTTTCAATTTCCTACGGAAAACTCAAGGGGTTTTTTTTTCCCCTCGCCACTTCCCCAAAGTGCTTTCTCCCTCTAAATGGATCCAAAAGCCTAGATTAAGCACAAGGCATCAAAAGCCACTTATTTCCTCTCCAAGCACTAAGTTAAGTAGCTCCAGAAAAGTGCACAGAACACACCACAGCATTTGATGTCTCTGCCAGCTTTGTGCATTTTAACAACTAGCTGGGAGATCCAAAAGCAACAAAATTTAAAATTTTTTTACAGGCCCAAACAACAAACCCCCGAGTCCTGTTCCTATGGCTCCCATTTGTTCTTTCCCAGTGGAACACAGCCAGGTTATTACCTTAGCCAGCTCTGATCTCAGTTCTTCCTCTTCTGCAAGGGTCAGCCCTTCAGGCACAGAGGTCCGAGCTGAGGCGGCGCTGTCCACTGGCACGTCCGTCATGGTATCCGACAGCAGACCTTTGTTGGGAGAGTTAAGGTTGATATCTGTCACAGACAAGGAGCAGAGGGCAGACAGAATAAGCAGCCAGCAAGCAAAGCACGGAATGCAAACCTGGCCAGGCTGGGGAGAAAGATAAAACAAAGACGCCTCTCAGAAAAAGAGAAGAGAAACCCCCAATGGAGTTTCCTTCACCAGCATCTATCAGCAGCGACACACACCGGGTTTTGCGTGTCTGAACACTCGCAGGGACCAGGAAAGGCCAGAGGAGGAAGGGGGGGGGCCGACAAGCCTCGTGGGGGAGGGGCAGGACTAGCCCTGGGCGGGGGGAAGAACCGTTAGCGCCTTCCATGGCTACAGAACCACAACCCTAGAGGGTCCCACACTCAAAGCACACGCCGGACCGGCCTCCCATCTTCCCACTCGCTAGCCCGCGCCGCAGCCCCCCCAACATGGCCGCCCCCCTCAAGGCCCGTCCCGCCTCCGATACTCCCCACCATAATATAACCCGGAGGGAAAGGCCCGTCCCGGGTCTAAGGGGGCGCATAGGGCGTATCCGGCTCGCAGCCACCCCAACCCTACCCTACCCTACCCTGACTCGCGCTCTCCATAGCGGAGCCCCCCGGGCCCGTCCCGCTGCCGCTGAAGAAGCCGCCGCCTCCGCCCCCTCGCTGACGGAACCACGCTACGCCGCGCGCCTGCCCACTGACGGGAGGGGAAGGTCGCGGTGAGATGACATCTCTTCCCCCGCGTCGCCACGGCGACGGCGCCATCGGAAGTGGCGGCGGCGAGGCGGAGGGACTAACGTCGTGGACCGGGTGACGTCATGGGGCGGTCAACAGGGCCGGGCGGGGCTGGCGGTGCCGTTCGGCGGGTGGAGGGAAGGGGGCAGCAGCGGCGCGGGCTGACCGGGCGTGACAGACCCAGGACAGGCAGATCCGGGACAACACCGAGACAGCCCCCGGGAAACCCCCCGAGAGGACCCCCCCACAGGAGACCTCCCCGGGACAACCCTCCGGGAACCCCTCGAACACCCCCTAGGAGATTTTCCCGGACAGGTCCCGGGAGATCCTCCTTGAACTCCCCCCGGTAGACTCCCCTGGAAGACCCCCCGGGGCACCCTCAGGGACCACCAACACCATTAATTAACCCATTAATGAACGCATCGCCCCTGCAACATTTGGGGCCCCCGGCAGGGGCTGTGGTGCCCAGGATCGTCCCAGCTCCCCACAGGGGTCCTGCAGCAGGATGGGGCTGTAATCCTCTGGCCTCAAAGACCCTATTTGTTTTCCCGGGTGCCAACTTGCAGCTGGGACTGAGGGGGTCTGGTGGTGGGAGGGTGGATTTGCCCTTCTCAACTGCTGCCCCCAGTGATCCCAGGTTGGAGGGGCTTAAAGGGACTTCTGGGGACCACCCAGTCCAACCCTCTGCTCCACCAGGGTCACCTAGAGCAGATCCTACAGGAACGCTAGGAGGACAGTTTCGGACCTCCGCAAAGCAGGGGACCCCACACCCTCTCAGGGCAGCCTAGACCAGGGCTCTGGCATCCTCAAAGTCAGAAAAGTTTTCAGGTGGAATTTCCTAAGCTCCAGTTGATGCCCAGTGCCTGTTTTCTGGTGCTGGGAGCTACTGAGGGACTTTGAGGTGGACTTTTTTTTTTTTTTTTTGTGATAGGACAAAAGGAATGAGCTTAAGCTAAAAGATGAGAGATTTAAATTAGATCGGAGGAAGAAATTCCTCCCTGGGAGGGTGCTGAGGCACTGGAACAGGCTGCCGAGGGAGGTTGTGACTGCTCCATCCCTGGAAGTCTTCAAGGCCAGGTTGGATTGGGCTCAGGGTAGCTTGGTCTAGTGAAAGATGTCTCTGACCATGACCACCCCCCACTTCCACCTTCTTGTCCTGGAAAGAAGAAGGAGCACATTAGCAGCTCAGCTTTTCATTTCAGGATTTATTGTTTGAGGGGTTATTGTGAAGTCTGGAGCCTCAGAGCAGGTCTGAGCTCTGCAGAAACCCAGGGAGTGGCCGAGTGCTGAACAGAGGCCATGTGAAAAAATCGGGATTTTCCCCAGCTTGAATCCTGAAAATCCGACCCTGAGAGGTGGCTGCAGCAGGAGGAGCCAGGAGGGCTGCGGCTGCAGTGGCCTCTGCCAGCTCTGCCAGGCGTGAAGCCCACTGCCAAGCCCAGCCTGGCCACCACCAGGGATTGTGTTGTGCCTTGTGAGGACACGGACAATCGCCCTCCAAAACCCCCATCTCCAGTGGCTGATTCCACTCCACCTTCGAGCACCGGCTTTAATTAAATGCATCATGCTGTCAACTTAATTATTCCCCACCCCAAGCCCTGGGAAGCAAAGAGGCATCTGCATTTAGGGTGGGGGAAGAAAAACCCCCTTTGTGCTGTGGTTCTGCAGGGGCTGGGTGGTGTTTTGGGGGTAAAACGTCTGCAGAGGCCTTTTCTTGCTCCGGCAGCCACAGCTTCACACCCTCCCAGTTCTCCCCAGTTCCCCTTTTGCTGCCACTGGGATTTTCGCTCTGTTGGGGCTTTTTTTGTGTGTGTGTGCTAGAGAGCACTGAAATGTCAAACTTGGAGCCATTCCCTTCACTGATCCTCTTCCAGTATGCAGAGGCAGAGCAGAAGGAAGGGCCCGGCTCTGATGGGTTGGGGGTCCCCTTTTGTGGGAGATGACAGCCATCTTGCTGTGCCTGGGCAGTGCATTGATTTCCAGCCCTGGCAGAGCCCAAGTAAGCGGTGGGGATGGGGAGCAGCACCCATGAGTGCCCTTGCTGGCAGGCAGGTGATGCTCTGGCTCAGCACAGACATTTCCTGGTATCCGGATGCCTGTGCTGGGCTCTGCCAGGCGCTGTTGCTCTGTGGCTAGGCTCAGTGCCCCCTTTTCAGGCAAGTCCTGACCTAGATTTCCCTGCCCACTGTGCCTCTGCTGTCTCTGACGCTCCTCCCTGTGTCTACAAAGAGCCCAGCAGAGCAGCCCTGCCTGAGGCCCATTAAGCTGGTGACTGTTAGCCCCAGTGGCTACTAGTCCTGTCTGGAGACAGCTTAGTGCCTCGGCTGACTTGAGGTGGAGCACAGCATTACCTGGGGAACAGTGAGGAGGGAGCATGGCTGAGTGGGCTCTAGTGGAGTGGGGGAGCAGAATAACTGTGTTGTCTGCCTATACATTGACCCACCTATGTGTCTGTTTCATCTATTCCTGTGTCTGTCCATCCATCCATTCATCTTTCCATCTATCCAGCCCTGTGTCCATGCGTCCACCCACCCCTCCCTCCATCCCTCCATCCATCCATGGCTCCCCAACAAAGCCCCCCTGCCTGTTGCTGTGTTCTGGGGTCAATGGTGGCAGAGTTGCACTTGAGTGCAAAAAACAGCATTAAAAACCCATGTGTGCCCCACCTTCTCCTCATCCTTCACTCCTGCTGTCCCAGAACACAAAGGTGGCAACTAGGAGCTGGAAGCATTGCGTGAGTGCCCCCCCAAAACCCCCTTTTACACTTCAGGTGAGACAGATTCTCTTTCCCCATTCCCCATGTGAGAGTGGGGGTTACAGGGTTCTGCTGACGTTCCTCTTTCACCATCAGCCACTGTCCCCTGTGTGCTGTGGGGCATCGCTCACTGCTGCCTTCCACTTCCCTCCAAACCCAAAATAACCCCTCTGCCCGCAGCAGGGGGATGCCGGGGGCGACACTTCCTCTTTCCAAGCTGCTGCCAGGGACGTGGGTGCAGCTGCTGGGTCCAGAGGACAGATACCAGTTGTGGGGCTCATGGATTTAGAACATCCTTTGGACCAACCCTAAATCCCCCACATTTCCATCTACCATGGGTCTGGCATCTCCCAGGGGATCCTCACCCCCAGCAGAAAGTCTCCCAAGCCCACAGGCTGCCCAAGGGACTGGGGCAGGCTCCCCTAGTTGAGTCCTGGTCTTCTCTCTACAGTCAACCAGCCTACTCCTGCTCTATTTGGGGTCAGTTCTGCAGCCCCTCATTGCACCCCTCCACCTCCAAATGGGTCCCTTAATTTCTGCTGTTTTGCTGACTTGTTTGCCTGCTCTCAGCTGACCACCAGCACTCCATCCCTGCCTGTGGGGTTTCTTTCCCTCAGCTGTGGGGTTTCCTTCTGGTTCTCCACCTCGTCCTCTCTTGAACCAGATAATTTTCACTCCTGTCACTGGGAATTTCCCCCACAGCAGAAATCACTCATCTCTGCAGCTACAGCAGAGCCACCAGTGCTGTGGGGCAAGAGGGATTGTCCTGCTCCAGCCCCATAGCAGCACCCTCCTGCCCAAAATCCCCATTCCCATGGCCAAGAGTCCCCGGGGGATGGAGGGGGATGTGGGGGGAAGTAAGCCTCTGGCTGGAGACCAAATCGTGGGATGGAGTCATGTTCAGTCCTCAAGATCTTGATCTGGGAGAAGGATTTGTCCTTCCACCCCTCCCTCACGCTCTTGTCCGGAAACCAGCTGGGCAAAAAAATCCTCCTCCCGCCCCAGTCCTGCCTGATTTTCCCCTGCCCTGCCCAGGGCTGCTCAGGGACCTGCCTCCCACCCTGCTAACCTCACCCTGGGATGCATCCAGCACCATCTGCCGCTTGGAAAAACCCTCTTCCCTAAGCTGCTCTAATCCCCGAATCCTATCTGCATCCCGCAGCCAGTGACCAGCAGCTCCCCCGACTCCCGCAGCCCCTGGCTCCGCTTGAAGCTTCCCTGACTTTTTGGGATCTGGCTCTGCACTGCGGGAAAATGAGAATCGCCTGGGGAGGAGAGGGAAAAGAAGCAATAAATGATGCTCCATACTTCTGTCTTCTCCAGCCAGGGCAGGAGGCTGGAGGGCAGGATGCAACTGGGGCACAACCTCCTCCGCCCCTACAGTGGAGCTGGGAGCTGAGGGGCAGCTTGTAGGAGAATAAAGGGGCTGAGGGGCCAGGGATCAGATCTGGGGCTGAGCTGGCAGCACAGGAGCAGAACGCAGGAGGAGGCAGCTCAGAAACGGGCTGGAGGAGTTGGAGGCCAAGGGTGGGGGTCTCCCCACTTCTATCCCCACTGAGGAAGTCAGGGAAGAGCTTCCCGGAGGATGTGAGGTGGGGGTGGGTGGGAGAGGAAGCACTGGAGACAGCTGCACAACATCTGGCAGCGACGCTGGCCCTCCGGGACCCCAAGGCGGCCAAGCACAGGGTGGGGGGCTGAGCCAGTGTGACGCTTCCTGCCACCCCTCCAGATGTGCCAGATGTGCACCCCACTCCCCCTTCGCAGCCCCCTACGCTCCCACACTTTCCTCTGGGATGAGCCCAACACCTGCTTCCAGTTCAGTCTCAGTTCAATCCCAGTTCACCCACACTCTCAGGACCCTGCGGTCTCTGCAACGCCCAGGGGACACATGGCCCCATCACCTTTGGCATCCCCATCCTTCCGTGGCCTTCCAAGCTCCTGCAGGGCCCCAAATGTCCCTAAATGGGGCATATTCCCCTCCACAGCACTATAGGTCCATTGCCCAGAGCCAAACCAGCAGCTTCAGCAGCCCCTGCCATACACAGAGACCCAGCAGAGTGGGGCAGAGGGTGCATATCACCCCATCCCATGACACCTCATCCCACCCCATTCCTCCTGGCCTGGATCCTTCCGGATGGAGCTGCCCATCATTGCCTAGCCCCAGCAAATAACTGGGTAGGGTTGAAAAGCGAGACGGGATTAGCCGCGGGCAGGGAAAACAGCCTCTCTCCTCCAAAATAGCTTCCTGGGATTAAAAATAGCCAGAGGTCCCAGAGCCGCTGCTGCAGGGGGACACAGGCACCAGCTGGGCCAGGCCACCCGCTCCTGCACTCTGGGACAATTAGGGGCATTACAGGGAGCTTAGGGCTCCTCAGAGCCATCTGGCCCCCAGCACCGTCCCCATTGTGGGATGAAGACTGCTCAGGCTGATTCCAGTGAGCCCCGCAATACAGATGGTCCCCAAACCCCAGTGATCCCTTTTCCTGGGGCAGGTACCCAGGGCTGCTCTGGGCTGTCCTAGGGTTTTCCTGTGGGCAAGATCAGACCCAAACAGGGGCAGGCACAGCCCAGCCCAGAGCTCTGCGGGCATCCCTGTCTGTGCTGGAAACACCCAGCCTGGGGTAATGTTGGGAAGTGGTCAGACACCCCCATCCTGGTCAATCCCAGGGGGGTTCTGCACTGAGCTGCACCCTGTAAACTCCCATCCCTCTCCCAGGTGCTCAGGATGCGCTGGACCTAAATGATTCCCTGTCCCCCTGCTTGGACTGCGATCCCTGGGCATCTGCCAGCTGTCGTGGAGATGCCCATGAGACTGTGGGGAGGATACTGGTGGAACACTGGTGGGACATGTCCCCCTTCCTCCTGGCACAGATGGGCATTGAAAGAACACACCACGGCATCAAAGGCAGCCTCTGGGCTGGTAACACTGAGCTTGGGGTTTCCAAGAAAGCTTTGGGTTTTCCCAGAAAGCTCCGGGTTTTCCCAGAAAGCTCCATGTTTTCCCAGAAAGTTCCATCCTCATGTGGCAGCAGCGATGGCCACCCCACAGCAGCATTGATGGAGAGGGAAATGAGGTCTGAGTGACAGGGGTGAGGACCAAAAGCCACCAGAGAGCTCTGTGTCCTCAGCACAGGGAGCCCTAGGATGGAGAATGGGAGCTGGTTTGGCATTTTCCCCCTTCCCTTCGCTCTGTGGGGGTCCCACGGGTAAAGCTTTTGAGCAGGAATCTTGCAATGAGCAAATTCCACACACACCCCCCATCTGGGGGTTCAGGAGAGGATGAATCAACTGCTCTCACATCACTGCAGCCACCCCAGACCAGTGGGTTACAGTGGGGAAGCTGCCAGGGGACACCAGTGTCACTGTCTCAAGTCAGGGGGGCCCTTTTGGTGCCCCCTGTTATCCCCAGCTCCATCCGCTCTCCAGCCCCCCTCTGCCCCTGCTGGGCATTATCCAGCTGATCCTGCTCGCAGCCTCCCTAAGGCACTTACGGGGGTTAAAAACAGCAACTGACCCCAGGGGACCCTCCGATGTCCCCAGCTCCCTTGGGAAACTCGCACTGCCCACAGTGGCCACCCACTATGTGAGGTTCCTCATTTCCACCCCATTCCAAGAGGGTCATGGCTTTTATCTCCAACTCACCCCATCCCTTCCCAGTGGCCCCCAGTGGGGTGATCCCTCCCAGCATGGTGGGAAGGCAATGGGCGACAACGGCTGACATTGATACCGGTGCGGGGCTGGGAGGTGGAGAGGATGGAGGGTCTCCCAGCACCCTCCTCCCTGCTTTTCTCCCAGACCCTGCGGAAAGGCAGTGAGATGAAAGCGGGGCTCATGCTGACCCCATTCCCACATCCTTCCCCACACATTCCTCTCCCTCCTTCATCTCCCCGGGGGTGCCCGGCTGCACTCAAGCCCAGCCCGGAGCAGACCTTGGCTTTTTCCCCTCGGATTAAAAATAGCCCGACTTTTCTGTTCTGGCAGCATGGAAAGCCCCTGGGGCTGGATGAGAGGAAGCAGCCGGGCTGGGGCGGGCTGGGGCAGGCTGGGGTGGGGGAGAAGCAGAGGGCAGGAAATAACCCCCCAGCAGCATGACCCTGTCGGGAGAAAATTGCGGCAATGCCAGCAGAGAGCCCTGAACTGGAGAAAGTCCCCAGGCTGTGGTGACAGCCAGGCCCAAGCACCCCACACTGCTCCCTGTGACCACCCCAGAGCTTCTCCCTAGCCCTTCCTGAGCCCTCAGCATGAACAGCCAGGGTTGGCATGAGCTCAGCATCACATCCCTGCACCCTCCAGATGATGCAGAGGGGAGATGGGGCACTCTGGGAGACCCTAGGATTCTGTGGCATATGCTGGGATGCTGTGGGAGGCTCTGGCATGCTGTGGGAGCTCTTAGGATGCTGTGAGATACACTGAAATACTGTGGGAGACTCTGGGACGCTTCAGGAGACCCCAAAGATGCTTCAGGAGACCCTGAACCCCAGGGTGCTATGAGAGAAATTGGGATACTGTGAGAGACCCCAGGACCCAGAAGAGTCATGGAAGACCCTGGTATGCTGCCAGAGACTGATGGAGACCCTAGGATGCTATTGGAAAATCCAGGGTGCTGCATAAGACCCTAGGATGTTGTGGGATGACCCGGGATACTATGGGAACGCTTGGGATGCTGTGGGAATCCTCCCACCTCCCTCAGATCCATCCCAAGTTCTCCTTGTGTTCTGGGCAGCTGGTTTTGGTGCCAGTTCCATCCTCATGACCAAGCAGGACTAGTCCCAGCAAAGAACCAAGCTGCCTGCACATGAAGCCCCCAGAGCCCTGTTTTGTATCAGTGGCCTCCTGCTAACATTTTGCTCCTGAGGGACCCAAGAGCCACTACCCACACTACAAGGATGCTTGTGGTGTCTCTGCCCCACCCCCAACTAAAGCAACGTAGGGGGGCAGGGCTGACCATACACCTGCCCTTCACTGACCCTTCTGGTAGCACAGCACTACCCGTTCCCCCCAGTTACCCCAGTACCCTCCCAACCCCTCCTCCCTTGGGATGCCCTCTCTGTGCCTCTTGCCCTGCCGTGACCTCTCGCTGCTTCTCGGGGGCCAGTTCCTATTTCCTATGGGGGAACATTCTGGTTCTCTTTCCCCTTTCCCAGCCCATTCCTTATCAGCCTCCTGATTGTTTCCTCCCTGACCACCCACCTGCTTATTTTAGCTGCTTTTTCCTTCCTCTCCACTGCTTTCAGAGAAGAGTCCAGCCCCACTCCCCCTCCTGCAGCCCCCATCCCATCCATCCCCTGACCCCTGATCCCCAGCAGCATCCAGGTGAGCAATGAGTGCTGGATACTGGGTATCATGGGGTGCTGTGGGCTGCCATGGGGTGCTGTGGGGTGCCATGGGGTTCCATGGGCCCAGCTCTGTGCCCACCAACTGGACATGCGGTTTCTAATTGGGGTTGGACTATGTCATGATTCCTCAGCTGGTTGAAGCTTGCAGCCACCCTTTGGGACTTGTTGGCTCGCTGGTCCTTCTCTCTGCGCTCTCCCCCATTGCCTGGCCTCTGCCTGAACCCTGCCCCCCCCCCCCCCAGCCTGTGCTGCCTTCTGGAGGGCCCTGCTGTGCAAACCCGTTGGCACACGAAGCATATTCCATCAGGGAAAAAAGGGATGGGTCACCCCCCCTGCATCCCTGCACCCTGCCCACCCCATAAACAGCCCCCTCCTTCAACCTTCAGATCCCATGTTCAGTGGGAGGTGGTGATGTTCCAGCACAGGCAGGTTTTTTGAGGAGGGGGCTGGCAGTCAACACTGACCCCATCATGGACACACCAACCCCCAATCGCCCCCGCTCCAGCTCCTTTCCCTGCCTTCCCCACCCCAGGCTAAGCTGCCAGCAGTCGCCGTCCCCATTCCCAGCACGTAGCGGGGTGTGGGGGCTGCTGGGGAGGGCTCCCAGCGCGGTACTGCCAGCAGAGCTGGGGGATGGCAGCAGCTCGTTATTTATTTAAAGCTTCATCTTTGTGAGGAGGGTCAGTCCTGCCACCCGCCATCCGCCTGCTGCCCACAGCCACCGGCTGCTGTCCTTGCTGAGTGATGCCACTGCCCCCTTTACAGCCTCTTGTCACCATGCCCAGCACTAGCCATGCAGTGGGGCGAATGGGACACAATCCCTGGCACCCCCAGTGTCATCCCAGTCCACCCAGCAGGGTCTGGCCTCGCCATGACTGGGTCCCTCGATGGTGACAGGGACGAGTGGCTCGGGCGCTGTTTCCAAGGTAACCTGGGATGAGCTTGTCCTGAACATCCCTCTGTGCCCGCATATCCCTCTGAGCCCCCACATCCTTCTGTGCCCCCATATCCCTCTGTGCCACCACATTCCCCTGTGCCCCTATATCCTCCTGTGCCCCCACATCCCTCTGAGCCCCCACATCCTCCAGTGTCCCCATATTCCTCTGATCCTCCATATCCCTCTGAGCCCCCACATCCTCCAATGTCCCCATATTCCTCTGAGCCTCCACATCCCTCTGAGCCCCCACATCCTTCTGTATCCTCATATCCCTCTGAGTCCCCACATCCCTCTGTGCCCCCATCCACCAAAGAGCATCTCAGGGGTTCATTGCTGTGGGGGCTTGAGAGCAGGTAGTTGCAGTTTAGTGACAGGGATGGGGACAGTAATGCAAACAGGGATAGAACAGCAATGGGGACAGTGAGGGGATAGGGATGAGGACCAGGATGCTACCAGATGCAGCACAGAGGGATGGGGAAGGGGAGAGGTGTAGGACACCCCTCCCTGTTTCCACCACAGCTGTCCCTTGGGCACGGGTGTGTTCCACCCATCCCAAAGGCTGGACCTCATGGACCTCGCAGACCAGGTCAGGGTGTTCCTGCTGACCCTCCTGCAGCTTGTCCTCAGAACAAAGCCAGAAATAGGAGCTGTGGTTCCCCACCCAGCCGTGAGGACAGGCCCAGCGCCATGGGTGGGATCATGCCCCAAGTCCCATGGGGACACCCTTGTGAAGATGATACCAGACTCTTCTGGGGAGACCTGGGGGAGGCTGTGGGGAGCCCTGATCCCGTGACCCCACTGGCTGCCACAAGGAAGAGAAGAGGCTCTGCTGCCTGGGTGCTGCCAGGGTGCTGCCAGCCTGCCCTGGGCACCAATTCCACTGCAGCCCTCCCTTCTCCATCTGCTCTCACCATTTCCTGGGGCCCTCCCACACACGGGGCCACGGACAGCAGTGATTTCTTATTTCAGTACGTTCTGCTCCATTGCCCCCGAGATCTGCATCCTTGAGACCCGCACCACCAGGAACCCCATTCCTCCTCGTTAATGAGTTTATGCCAGTAAAAGGGTTTCAGAGGCAGAAAGCTCCATGTGGGAGCTGGGCAGCAGTTTTGATTATTGATTCCCCTGCCCAGCCCTGGAGCCACAGCCAGAGGACACAGGGTGAAGCCTCACGAGGCCTTGGGGGAAGGATTTAGCCCCAGCTTGGAGCAGCGAAGGAGAAATTCCATCTGCAGGGACACAAATCTCTGCAGAGCTTCCAGCTCTGACCCTTTCCCAGAGCAAAGACCCTGCATGCTGCTCACAGGATGCCAAACATCTCCTGGTGATGAGGAAGGTGTTATAGGAAAAACCCCATCCCATTAGAGGCTGAGAGAAGCGATCTGCGCTCTGCCCAGCTGCTAACAAAGATGTCATGGCCGGAAATAACGAAGAGCTAATTGCACCAGCCGCCATGAAAGGAAGATGAAAGAAAATCACTCTGGGTTTACTGTACTTGGCCAATCCCCCTGCTTTTAATAAACAATTTCCATGCCCTAACAGGCCTCCTTTTATTAATGGAATAAATTTATTCTCAGCTTATTTTCTTTTAGTGTCTTTTATTCTATTTTACTTTTCTTTAATTTTATTCTATTTTATTTTATATTATTTTATTCTATTTTATTTTGTTCTGTCTCGTGCCATGCACTGAGCACCCACAGGGGTGGTGCCAAGTGGGGATATTCCACCTCTACCATGAGACTGAGAGAGTCAGGTCTGAGGAGGGCTGTGGGGAATGAGGATGAGGAGGGTCGAAGTGGAAACACCCCAGAACATAAAAGCTTTGTGCATGGTTCACCCTCTCCCTGGGTCCTTTGCGTCCCCAAGAGCTCTTTATCTTATAGGCCACTTGGCTGGTTCTTCAAGGGATCTCCAGGGCAGTGGCAGGGCCAAGGTTATGGCCATGTGTCTCCTGGGAGGGATGGGGTGCTCCATCCTGGAGCCTTGGGCACACAGTGTGGATGTGGGCTGTAGGGCAGAGCACACCAGCAGTTGGGAGCTCGAAGTGCCCTGACGGCATCCACTACCTTGCCCCAGCTCCAGCCACCTCAGAGGGTACTGGAGCTGCACAGGACCCCCAGTCATGCAGGACCTGGAGCAGCCAAGGTCGAGGTCAGGGTGGGGCTGTGGGTTTGGAACTGCAGGAAGGGCGGCTGGAGCCTTTTGTTTGCCCTGGCTGGTGACAGCCACACAAAGATCCTTGACAGTCTCCACACAGCCCAGTTCCCATGTGCCCTCCCCAGGGACCAGCTGAGCAAGGACCTTGAGCCCAAGCAGGCAAAGGCTGGGTGGGTGCTGGTCCCAACCCACACAGGACCTGTCTGGGGCTGCCACAATGCTCCACAGACCCCATTGGCTTGGGGACCCAGGGGAGGATTTCCTGCACCAGCAAAGGGCACCCAGCACTGCCCCGGACATGTCCCAATCATGGGGGATATTTTGGGAAATGCCTCCCCTATTTCCCGCTCCCAGGACCACCCCTGGTCATTTCCCGCAGCAGGGGCTGGCGTGGGTGCAGGGCTCACTTCTCCCTCCCAACACTTGGCCAGGGAAATCACTGGGAGCGACGAAGCCAAAGGGCTAAGAGAGACTCAATCCTGGCTAATTATTGAGGAGGGAAGGAAATGGAGAGGGAGATGCTGTGCTGGAGCTGCAGGGTGGGGAGAGGAACCAGCCCCTGCTCCTAGCTCCACCGTGACTCACCAACAGCTCTGGGAAAAGCCACCGAGCTTCATAATTACCCAGCGCAAACACCGGTAACGAGATGCCAGCAATCACAGGGATTAGGAGGAGCGATTGCCCGGATTGTGCTGAGCCTTGAATCTCTCCCAGTTCAAACCAGTGAGGGGCATCAAGTGTTTTACACCATCTCCCACCAAATCGATGTGTTTGGGTGGGGGAAAGGTGGTGTCTGCTGCAGGATACTAAGCCACAATCCCTTTGTGACAGCAAAAAGGGAATCTCTTTATGTATCCCCCTCAAAAATCAAGAGCTATCACATAGGTTTCTCCTGTCAGGACATGGCCCTGATCCACAGGATCCACATCCCTCCCCTCTGGGTACCACCATGGCGATGCTTTGGTGACCTCAGGGCTGGCAAGTGCAAGTGGCTCCAGTGGAGAAACCACTGTGGTGGCCAGTCTGTGCCTGTGATCTCGTATCAAGAAATGTCTAAAAAAGGTTTAGGAAAAAAAGCAATAAAGAGACTTCTGGTTTCCATTTTGGGGTCTCAATTCCCACTGCCCCGGGGTTTGGTTTGATGTGAGCGGCAAATGTCACTTTGCTGTTGGAACACGGCTCCCATTCTCAGAAGGGGGGAGCCGGGGGTGCCCAAGAGTTTCTCTTGTTTGGGGGATTTTTGGTGGATTTCACGTGGCCCTTTCTCATGTGGTTCACTGCCAGCAGAGCTGCCCATGGCCTGAGCTCTGGCACTCACAGGAGGTTCTTGGGCGCATTAAGGTCAAGGTGGGGTCGGGGTGAAGCACCTGTGGGGTCAGCATCCTCCTGGGTGCCCAGCAGGGATGGGTGGGGGCCGGGCACTGACCCATTTATCAAGGTCATGGCTGTGGGCAGCATGAAGCAGAGCCGATGTGACTATTTCCGTGAGCTGAGGGAACTTCACTGGCCTGATTCCCATAAATAAAACATGCAGGGAACAGCCCCTGCTCTGTCCTATTAATTCTGGACCCCAGGGGCCCAGCTCTGTGTGTGCTGAGCAGCTTTTGCTCCTGCCTCGCTCCCCTTGCTAGAGCTGCCTGGGCTCTGAGGGGCTCCAAAGCCCCGGGTTCTGTGAAAAGCAGAGGGCGAGTGGCTTTGGGGGGCACATTCCTTTTGTGTGGCACAGAGGCTGCAGAGAGGGATGCTGGGGTGTGGGAGGGCTGGGAGGGTTGCAGCCCCCAGCTCAGCTGCCTGATTTCAAGGAGCCGGAGCTGTTTCCTCCTCCATCCCTGCCTCCCCCCTCTAGCACTGTTAACCCACCCCCTTCTCTCCAGGAGCAGGCGAGCTCCCACTGGCTGGTTCCTGCAGCCCCTCAACCGAAGGCATTAGCAGAATGAGGGAGTTTAATTATCTGGGTTTGCTTCTTGGCAGGGCATGAACCTGTCTCACTGTTCAATTTATCAATCGCTGCTAGATTTTATCTCTCTCTTTCAATTTCCTCGCCAGTGTTTGCGGCATTGGGTTTGGGGGTGGGGGGCATCCCAATGGCTACTGCTCTCCTCATCCTCATGCAGTACTGGAGCATGTTGCTCTTCCCCACATGGCATCGGGGCCAGCGATGCCCACAGCATCCCTTCCCCACCCTTCCCAGTACTCACACTGGATTTGTGTCCAGTAACAAAACCCACAAAGCACCCAACTGATGAGACACCGGCACTGGGTGCTCACACTGGGGCTCTGCAAATACCTACCAAGTCATACCCAGAGATGAAGGGCCCCCATTTTTCAAGTGACTCAGACTCACCCTTCCTTCCTCAGGAAAACCTGAGATCAGATAAAGGCATCAGACTATCTGATGAGAATAAACAAGGTCGCATCTGCGCGGATGCAGGCGACACCCCCCTAACCCCACACAGAAAGAAGAGGCAACGGGGCCTCAGCTGTGCCCTTGGGAGAAATGGGGCTTGGGAGGAGAAATGGCCACAGCTGGGGGCTGCTCTTCCTATGGAACTGCCTTGCTGGAGGCTGGGAGAGTCAAATCCCAGCTAGCAGCACCTTGCAGCATCTCTCCATCCTCCCTCATCCTGCTGAGCTGTATTGGAGCTGCAGCAGTGATAAAGGCAGGAGAAAGCTCAGCTGCCCACGGGGGTGAGCAGAGGGGGCTGCAGGGCTGGAGGAGGAGGAATAAAAGAGAAAAATGTTTTAAAAAACCCCATAACTCTCAGCAGATGGGCAGCTGCCTCCACAAAGGTGCTGTGCTGGCAGGCACAGGGGCTGGCGGGGAAAAGAGCAAAGGAAGGTGTGAAGATTTCCCTGCAGATCAAACCCGAACTCCGCAGCATCTGCTGCGCACAAAGCCAAGCTTCTGACCGAGAAAACAGAGTGGGTTGGGGGTTTGCTGGCACCCGCTGAGGGTCCCAGCCAGTTCCCCACAAGCTTGAACTCAGGATGCCCAGGGAGATCTAAGGACAGGCTGTTGCCACCCTACCTGGGTGGTTGGCTTGACCCAGTAGGTCCAGAGTCCACGTCTGTGGGGAAGCTGTTCTGCCCTGATCCCAAACAATCCCAAAGACTAAGGAGAATAGTGTAAGGATGTGGCTGCAGCTCTGGCTCTGCCTTCTCTGGGAAAAGCTGGGCTGGGGTGGGATCTGCCTGAGATTTGCAGAGTGGAGCTTGGACTAGTGCCAGGTCCAGCACTGAGGGCAGGAATTGCAGCTGAGAACTAGTGCAGCCATGAGAGGAGCAGTTAATGCTCCAGGGGGAACATACTCCAGGGGGATTAATAAAAGCCAGTGGCGGGGTTTAGGACAGAGTTGAGAGCAGGGGTGATTTTGGAAAGGGGTTGGAACTACTAAACCCTGTGGGAATGGAAATGTTTCTGCTTCTGCTTGGGAGCATCTCTGAATCTGGGTGTGGGGTTGGTGTCACCAGTGCCAGATGGGTATCAGGGATCGTCCAGAGGGTGACAATTTCCCATCTGATTGCTGAAATCCCAATGGCTAGGTGAGAGGGCTCATGCCTGGGCTGAGGGATGAAGGTGAGCAGAGGGCAGGTGGATCCATTGCTGCTCATGCCTTAGTAGCAGAGCCAAGTGCTGGGGGACACAGACCCCCCTACTCCTCCAGACTGATATCCCTCTGGCCACAGCCCTGGTGCAATGCTGGGCTCTACCTAACTGGCCAAGAGGACCAAGAGAAGAGGAAACATCTTCCCCAGGACAGCTGGCTCCAGAAGGGATTTTCCACCTCCTGTTTGCTGTGTGCTGCCCAGCCGCTGTTCAGGTGCTGGATCTCCCTGGCTGTAATTCCATCCCTGAACATCTCCGGCTGGGCGACATGAGGGAAGTGACCCCGGAGTGGGTCTGAGCCCTGGCCCTGGGCTGCATCCGCCCAGCATTTCCAGCTCAGCCTTATCTGGCTGCTCCCCCTGTGACTCCCTATTTTCCTCCTTTCTCCACCCCACCCCGCGCACCCGGCAGAGCTTCCTGCAGCAGGGCGAGGGCTGGGGGCTGCGGGGAGCCTGGCCAGACCCCTCCCTGCTGACCCTGGCTCTGCCCAGATAGGAAATCCT
The DNA here is from genome assembly GCA_013400115.1 of Rhinopomastus cyanomelas. NCBI lineage: Eukaryota > Metazoa > Chordata > Aves > Bucerotiformes > Rhinopomastidae > Rhinopomastus > Rhinopomastus cyanomelas. The sequence goes on from VXBP01007618.1 coordinate 43,132, forward strand.
GTGGGAGCCGAGGGCTGGGAACAGCAGCCGAGCTCTCCCGGGGACCAAGCAGCAATGGGATTTTAGCTAGAGGTTATGTCAGGCTGCTCCAGGCAGAGGGGGAAGCCCAAAGAGAAGGTGCAGTGACCACCATGCCATGCCCTTTACACCATGTGCCTCTTACACCAACAAGAGGCTCTTTGCACTGAAATGAGCCACTTTCCTATCATGAAGAGAATGAGAAGAGGGTGGCTATGGGCCATGGGATCTGGAAGATGCTTGCCACCATGATGTTTGGCCACCAACATGGCTCCATCATCTCCCAGGTCTGTAGGAACCCATTGGCATCACCACTGCAGCTCATGGAATGGCTCAGTGGTGCTAACTGCTTTTGAGTGGCTCCTAATATAAACTAATTTGTTGTCAGCCTCATTGCTCCTCATGACAAGCGATTTAATATAAATTTCCATATTGTGCCAAACACTCCTTATTTATGTAGGAGTGTATCATGGAAGTTTCACCAGGGTCTCCCTAATCTTCCTGGTGAGTTTAGAATGAGAAGCAACCACAGAGCTCTGCAGCTTAGCTGCAGGCACTGCTCTGGGGGGAACCCCAAAATTTGGTCTAATTCAGGACAACAGAGGTAAAAGCAAACAGAAGGATCAGAGCAGGAGCTGTCTGGGGTTAATTTACCCAGAAAAGGCCAGACTGTGCATAAATGAGAGCAAAACTCACCGTGTTTAGTGTCACTAAACCTCAATTGTGGCTTCTAGCTTGAGACCAACTACCAGATGCCCAACTAAACCTCAAACCAAAGTTCCCAGCCTCCAGCAGTTCTAGACATCTCCATCACACTCAGCAGTCAGATGGATGCATTGAGAGCAATGGGCTTAGCGTGCTGCCCTGCCATTTCCTTGGGTTCCAAAGAAAAGGAGCCCTCTGCAAACAGCAAAAGGCTGAATGAAGAGATCTGGATAAAGAGAACTATCCTTGATAGGAAAAGAGGGGTGGGTTCAAGCTAAAAGAGGGCAGATTTAGATTAGATCTTAGGAAGAAATTCTCTGTGAAGGTGCTGAGGCACTGGAATAGGTTGCCCAGGGAGGTTGTGTCTGCTCCATCTCTGGAAGTGTTCAATGCAGGATTGGATGGGGCTCTGGACAACCTGGTCTGATGAGAGGTGTCGCTGCCATGGCAGGGGGTTTGGACCAAGTAATCTCTGAGGTGCCTTTCAGCCTAAAGCAGACTGGAATTCTACAGTCCAGAACGATGAGCTATGAGCTACTCTGGATCCACACGTGAGAAAAGAAGGAGCCTGCCAGAAGGATGAAGTACCAGACCACGGTGGTACAAAACACAGCAGAGAGCAGCCCCAAGCAGAGCCCAATCTCAGCAAAAGGAAAGCAGAGTTTCTTTACTTGGGAAGGTGATGTTGTAGGGCAGGGACCTGCTTGAGCTTGTACCAGCACTAAAACGATCAGTGGCTTCCAAATGGGAATAGAAGGAGCCTTGAGTTGGCTCTAAGCTGGAGAACCAGTGTTTGGCTGCTGCTGGGCTACACCTGAGGATGAAGACCAGGTGAGAGATGATGCAGAGCCAGGGTCACTGGAGACGGAGCAGCCAGGCGAAGGTCTGAGGACAGAGCTTGTTGCTGGGACATGCTACCCTCAATCCTACACCTCGCTGTGCCATGGCCCTGGCACCTTCCTTATCTCCAGCCTTGGCTATACATAAAGGAACACCCGGAGCTGAGCCTTCCCAGGCCACAAGGTGCTGGGACCAACTTCAGCAGCCTGGACACTTCTCTGCTTGAGAGGTTTCAAAAGGGGATATATTTTTGGAGCAATAAAGATTCTGACTGCAGCCAATCCCTTCTGGAGAGCAGCGGCACCGAAGGAGGTCAGTGGGATGCGGCTGGTCAAATATTTTGCACATTAACATCATCTCTCACCCCCTCAAGTATTTACAGACCTGAGAGCATTTCCTGCTCTTCCCCCCTCCGTGGAATAGTTGGTGGCTCTGCTTTCTCTTGCTGGCCAGTGACGATGGTGAAGGACCACCCAGGACAGAAAATAAAACGAAGTGCAGTGCAATGGGGTTTAGTCACACAAAAGGCAATGGGTTTACCCCACACGGTAACAAGAAAAACTCAGCAGGGGTGATGGGGGTGGGGGTGAAGATGGGGTGGAAAGAGAGAGGTTTATTCTCTGGGGTTTTTTTGTCATCTTCACTCACCATATTTAGTAGGCTTGTGACTTGCCCCTGCTAGCTCATGGAGAATTCCCCCAAGTGTTTACTCCCACAGCCAAGCAAATGCCTCAATACACATCATGGAAAAAATACAATCAACATCTTCACTCCCACTAGAGAAGGAATTCTAACTTGCCCAGCACAGCTCGGGAGTACGATCCTGCGAGAGAAACAAATACTGCTTCATTAGGTCGCCTCAGATGTGGTTCACTCCTTAAATGACCTGGTCAGGGCTTCCAAGAACCTCCCTCCCTCCCTTCCTTCACCTCAAGAACTGCCTGACCTTTGCTCTGAGCAGTAGGGAAAGGAATGTGGGTCCTTTAACCCTTTCCTCTGGCATCAGCCAGCTGCTCAGAGATGGTGGTTGTGGGGTTTTTTCGGGATCTGCTCTGAGGGAGAGTAGAACAGCTTCCTCCCTGCTCTAGCTGGGGAAGAACAAGCTTTGGGGATGGAAATCCAGGTCTGCCGTATCTAGGATGTGGGAATGAAATGGGGATCACTGCAAGCAGAGCTTGCAGACCAGAGAGATCGCTGGAGCAGATGAGAATGATCGTTGGGGATTTTATTTGCAGCTCTATTTCAGCACACAAAACTTGTGAGGGGAAAAACCAAAGTAACCAGGTCACTGGGGTTTTCTCAACATGCTTCCACATTGACATGGACACACAAGAAACCATTTTAATTTACCAAATGTAAAATCTCTGACAACAGTGATGAATAGAAAATCATTGAATCATTGGACCAGACAGTCATTGGTTCACAGTTATGGAATCATTGAATCATTGAATCACAGAATACCAGGTTGGAAGGAAACTTCAATATCATCTGCTCCAACCTTTCTTGGGAAAATCATGGTCTAGATATAAGATGGCACAGCTCCCTGTGGAGAGGAGATTATTTTGCAAATGAGAGATGGTAGAAACGCAGCAGCCTGGGCAGTTTTCCTCCATCACAGTTCTCTGCTCTTGTCCCACCTCACTCTAACCTAGGGGACAGTGGGAGGATGGTGCAGGGAAGGTACTGCTGAGCTCTCCACAAGGACCTGAAGCCAGTGGCAAAAGTCAGACATATGCACAGGTCCGTGCTTGTTCAATTTGAGCAGCCAGTGATAACGATGGGGCATCAGCAACTGGCACATGTGTCCAGAACATTCAAGCACTCACATGCTCTTTGTTAAGAAAGCAAAGGCAACACAATTCTTGTGCTGCAGGGCTATGACTTTCACTGGTTTTCCAAGTGGCTAAAACATTCAGTAGTGGGATAAAAGTCCTCACCTCCAGCAGTCTCTGCCTTGGTGACGTCTGTGACATAGTGGCATGTAAAGGACGTTGGCTTTGGGTGGAAACACGGATCTTTGATGCTCTTTTCCTCTCCTTTTGTCATCTTCTTTATGGCACTTCACACCAAAAATGTCAGGAACTACCCATATTTTTCTTCCAGCTCATCTTTTCCCCTATTTTCTCTCATACACGTTCTTTCCTTCTTTCTGAGGAGCAACCACCTCCCTTCTGAGGAACAGCTGAGCAATTGCAGAATTGACCTCAAATTTGATATGAACTTCTAATTAAAGGGGGGGAGGGGGTGAGTGGCAACAGAATTTGAGACCTTTTCAAGTTTTCTGAAATCCTTTGTGTGGAACAGCTTTATGAAAGTCACCTGCCTGCCACCACCCTCCCCCTCGCTCAGAGCTTTCCCCAGGGCAGTGCCTAGGCTACAGCTGCTGCTGCTCTGGGGGAGTCAGCCCAGCCTCACACACAAATAAATATGACATAAATAAATACTATCTTCCAAGAAAGAAGCTGAGGAAGAAGCCCTGGGGAGGAGAGGAAGGCAGGGTACGTGCTGAACCCAAGGAGCTTGGGGATAATAGCAGGGAGCTCGGTCTCACATCTAGAGTGAGAAAAGACAGGAGACTTTACAGCCACAGTCAGGTATGACATCAATTTTATGCAGAATAGATGATTTGCATAAAGATACTGCTCTGTTTTCAATCAGCCCTCAAACCTTCACTTTTCAGGCTAAAAAACAAAAGGAAGGACTTAGAGCACAAAAGGGTTTATAACCTGCAGGCATTGAGGGGGAAGAACTTTGTATTTAGCACGGAAAAGGGATTTGGGCTGTTAAATTCTGTCGCTCTTCACCCACTGATGACAGAGACAATGTGGGGACAACGAGGCGAACACACGGGACCCGAAGAGCGGGCGGTAGCCACGTGGTGATGACTCCTCAGTGTTGCTGAAGTCTCTAAGAAGTTGTGTAGTTGCATTAACACACAACTTCTGCAAAGTCTGCATTTGCATTTTAATGGAGCTCTTTCTAGGAAGGTGCAGGCTGTGTTGCAATATAGAAAGAGGTAATTAAAACCACGCTGGAGTTATGTTTCCTTTTCATTAATCGGGTTTATTCGTAGACTTTTCAAAATTAAAGGTGTTTAGGGTATGGAGGAGGAAATGGGGTGGGGGTAAGGAAAACACACCGCAGAACATCTGTTTGTTTAAATGACATTAAAAAGTGGGAAACATTTTTATGTGAGAGGACGTCCTGGAGATTCAAAGCTCCTTGTTGAAAGTGATTTGAGTTGGCACCAAAATCACTGCTGAGGATTCGACCATAGCTCTGCCTACCTGAAAGCCAGAGATGATGAAAATCTATAGGAGGAAGGAAAGGAAACCATGGAAGACAATTTTACACCTTAAAGCACGTAATTACCTAGGTAATTACTGTGATTACACACCAAAGTCAGTTAAATACACAACCCGGTGGCCAACCCGAGCTGCTTGCACTAGTTTCAGGTGCAATCACAGCAGGCAAACACTGATAACCGGGTTTGGGAACGTTGCATTTGCTGTACCAGCTCCTGCTTTCACAGTCCAGCAGCACACGGATCTGCAGAACTCTCCCTTTGCTTGCCGCAGCTATCGCACCATCGGCATTAGCTTCCTCCCCGCTCCAGACCTATCCTGTCCTGTTAAGCTCCATCCTTTGTAATATAGGCCAGTTTCTGTCAGATCCTTCAGCGCCGCAGTCAAAAGGGCAAAGCACTGCCCTTTGACGCATCAAGATCTTTTTCATCCCCTAAATCCCACCAACCACTCTGATCTCCAAGCTCATTCTCCAGACCCCCAGCCATGCTCTCCAGCCATTAAACCAGGGCAGTGTCCCACTGCCCACCCCCACTGGGGGGCTTTGAGAGCTGCGGGGCCACACATCACCCATTTAGTATTAGCTTTTATCAGCGGGGTTGTCTGAAATGCAGCTCATAGCTTACAAGAGCTCACAATGCACTAATTAATTTGATTGTATGTATTTAATATTTTATTGCATTGATTTTGATTTTTCTGTTATTACTTTATTTCTTTTCGATTTTATTTTAATTTTTATTTTCTATTTATGTTATTTGATTGTATTTAACTTATTGCATTTATTTTACTGATTTTAATTTTTGTATCTTATAGCTTTGCGGTTTTTTTCATTTTTATTTTATAGTATTGATTTTACTGCATTGATTTTACTTGGTTTATTTTATCCATCCAAGGTGCCGCCGACTGCCGCTGCGATGACCCTCCGTCCCAACTCCCCAAGGTAGGCCCCGGTGAGGCCTCAAGGGCGGAGAACAAACCGCTCCCCCCAGGAGATACCCGAGGTGCCCCAGAGGGCCACCGGAGGATCCGGAGCGGGGGTCCGGGGGTCGGTAACCGCGCCTGGTTCAGCCGCCCACAAGTCCCTCGAGCGCGTCTCCGCGCGGACCCACCGGGCCGCGCCCCCGCTCCTGCCCTCCCCGCTATCCCCTTCACTTCCGGTGTCCGGCAGTGGCGAAGCTGCCAGCGGCGCCCCCCGGCGCGAGGAGGGCGAGAAGGCGGAGCCTAGCAGAGGGCGGAAAACGGGGCGTGATTTACTGAAGACTGTGCGTGCCGCTGCCCAATCAGCGCCCGCTGTGGGGAGAAGTGGGCGGGAAAAGCGCCGGCACTCAGCACCGCCCCCCTCACCTCTCCCCCGCCCTGCCGCGGGCTCGCGCCCCGCGCGCCCGAGGGAGCGGCGGGAGCGCGCCCTGGCGCCCCCCCTCCTTCCCCCTTTCCCCCCCCTTCC
>VXBP01007618.1:49546-103519 GCA_013400115.1 Rhinopomastus cyanomelas
GGGGAATTTTCCAGCTGGTAATTTCTGCTGCGTCAACACACCCAGCTCAAGGGAGAGGAGAAGAGACAAGGGGGTGTTTTAGCAGCAGCTCCACTTGCGAAGCTGCCGGGCTCCGGCACCGACTCCCCCCACCTCATTTCTCACCAAACCCCCCCAGCACCAAAAACCAGCATCCGAGCAAGTTGGACCAGGAGTTTGTCAGGAGTCTGGTTCAAAACTGCCTGGAAAAAGGATGAGGTAATAGTAATGATTATTAATAATAATAATACTAGCGCTGAAGCATGCTGTTATCCCTCTCTTTCTGCCTTTTTTTTCCCCTCGGTTTTTTTTTTCCTCTCTCCTTTTTATTGTTTGTTTTTTTTTTTCCCCCCCAGCCAGGCCTGTTTTGGGTTATTGTCTCCCCCTAAAGCCAGACACAGATCGCCTGGCCTTGCCTCCATTTTAATTGCAGGCTGAAATGGGGGAAGTGACCCTCATTATTATTATTTTTTTCAAAAACCCAAACCCTTAAAAAAAAATTGTGTTCCTTTAGTGAATTTTTTTAATACCTCCTAAGGCTATAACAAGTGCAAAAGTGGCTTTGGAAATGTTTTCTGTCATGCTGGAGGGGGTGAGGTGTCCTTCAGACACCTCACCAAGAAGAAAAGTGTTGGTGAAAATTTGGCCCCAAAAGGTGCTGGGAGAAGGAAAAGGTTTGGAGCTGCTGGATCGCCTTTTGTGTCTCTCTAAATAGACATGTCACTTCCCAAAGTCATACAAGTAGTGGCTGATAACTCAATCCCCGATGACAAATAGAGAATGGGGCAGATTTTCAAGGCTGGAACAGTGGGAGGATTTCTCTTTTGAAACAGAAAAACAAATTTATATATTTTAAAAACCCACCTCCTTAGGTACCTCCTGAGGAGGCTTTTGGTCATTGTGAAGCTGAAAGTCGTGGTGGGGGGAAAATCTGGAGGTCTAAACCATCTCTATTTATTTTGTACACCTGACAGGGGAAAAGATAAACAAAGGAGAGAGAGTTTTAGCAGCTCTTTAATGAATTCCTCATGCTTTTTTTATTTTTTTAATTTATTTTGCAATCTCGGTGATTCATTTGGCAGAGCCTTGCAGGATGGGGTTATTACCAGCATTGTTTAAAGCTAATGAGGAGAGGTGTTGAGCAAATGGGGGTGGGGGGGAGCGTTGTAGACACCTGTACCGAAGTTGTTGCTTGCGTTTTAATTGCACGGCCTCTGCTGGGTTTTTTAGCATTTAAAGTCTCTTGTACAGATCTAGGGCTCAGTTCTTGAACTCCATCAAGTATTTATGACAAGTGTGGGTTCTCTGTGTGTCAAGCAGCCCCGCAACTAATCCATTAAATATCTTTGCTCAAAAAGGAGAGGTATTAATTTTTCTTACTTCCTTTTTTGCTCTTTTTAATTCCTTTTTTTATCCTTGATTTCCTTTTTCTTTTATTCATTTTCCCGTTTTTATTTTGTTCCCTTTTTATTCCTTTTTCCCCTCTTTATTATTCCTCTTTCCTTCTTTTATTCCTTTTTCTCCCTCTTTTCCCCCATGAGAATTAAAAGGAAAAGCTATGTTACCCGAGAAGACTGAGGAAAACCTAATTTTGAGGCAGAAGCTCTCTGTGCCTCCGTAGCTCTAACACTTTCATCAGTACCTTGAGCATTTAATGCTTTTATAACATCTTGAAATGGGAAGTAAAAATACGACTTTACTTTACTAAATCCCTTCCAGCGTCTCTTGCTGTTTGTCAAGTCTTATATTTTGAAATCCTGAGCGATGGAAAGAAAAAAGTAAAAGTGGGTAGAGTGTGTTATTAGTCACAATATTCTCGACATGCGGTGAGGAATTAGTGCTTTAAGGTGGATTTTGTTTTGGGAACTGAGAAGAAATGGGCTGCAGGGAGAGCTCTGAAACCCTCAGTTTTAGGTTTGGGTTTTTTTTTTAGGGGAGCTCCCAAACAGCCGTTCTTGAAAAAATTTACTGTGGTTTGGTTTGCTGGTGGGATAACAGGAACTGAAATAGAAAACTATAGGGTTGGTTTGGGTTTTTTTTTTTCCTTGGGTTTTGATGCAACTTGTCCAGGAGGGGGAAACTCTGTCACAGCTCAACTTCTCTCACAGTAGTTTTCACACGCTGTACTGAGTCGGTTTTTAGTGTGGTACCAGAAAATGAGGGTTTGCTGCTTAATTCTGACAAATTGCTGCCTATTCATTTGCCCTAAACACTGCTTCGTTCATCTGGAACTTGTGGGGCTGAGCCTTTGAAAACCACGACCTGTACGTGGGGTTCTTGGAGACTGAAGAAAATGGGCCACTTTCTCCCCATGGTGTTTGTTTTCTGGGACACTCATACAGCAGTGGATACGCTTCTTTGCAAGAGGGTTTTTTCCAAAAGATTTAAATTGTATTTTTATAACTCTAAGTGCTTAGAACAAAACCTGTTTAGCAGCTCCCCTCATGCCACCAGCAACCCTCCAAGAGGGAAAACGCCTCATGTTGGGAAGATCTGTGATTTGCCTGCTTGTCCTCTGGGACCGGGTTGTGTTGCTGCTATGAGGTCGAGCAGATTCTTTTTGTCTTTGCTATCCACTTGTGTCTATGTTTGAAATATTTTATTTTTTTTTAGATCAGTGTTTTTGAAGTTTCTAAGCAAAGTTTCCTGTCCTCCCAGCAGCAGGCTGACACCCAATCCAAACTGCTTGTTGCTTGCTTCCAGCACAGAATTATTTCATAAACAGCTCAACCTTTCCCAGGACTTTTTTCCCCTCCGTGTTCCTGCCAGTTTTACAGGCTGCTCCACTTGGTAATGCTCCCTTGACTCTTCCTAAACTGATAAAAACATTTGCAGGGGTTTTTTCTTCCTCCTGGGTACTTAGTTTAACAGGCAAACAACAGGGTAAAGCAGGGGCTTAGTTGAAATCTTTAAAGAGCTACCTGCAGCCCTAATGGTTATCCCAGATGTCCCTTGTGATTCCTTGGAGCCAGTGGTTTCTACCCATTCCTGGCTCTGAGGGTTACCCTAGAAAATTCCAACCCTTTAGGCAAGGGGATTAGCATCATGCTTTGTATTTTGCTGCTGTCTTGAGTGTTTTGAAGTGTGTCACTCACCTGTGGTTTACATTTGTGACATTTGAAACTGGGAATGTGTTAATGGTGATGGAATGGTGTGTGGGGCTGTCAGTAGGTAGCTGAGGTCACCAACACAACTGAGCTGCCACAACTGCAAGAGAGGGAGGCGTTTGCTCTGCACAAAGCGCTGCAGTCCCACTCCTTACCTAAGGATCTCCAGTCCGGTGACAGGTGAGACTCCAGCGTTAAATTTTCTTGCTTCAAGTTTTCACTTTGTTCCTTCTCAAGGACTTCTTGTTTCACTAGACGATGTGCTTGGGTTACAACCTCCTTTAAACACACCCTTCAGTAGTTGGTTTTTCTCAATTCCCTCTAGATCTTTAGTCCTTTAGGCAAGATGAGAAATAAAAGCACATCGCTGCTTGTTGCGGGGTTTTTTACTTGAGATGCAAGAGGAGAGGATCTCTACATCCCCAAAGACCACAGCAGTTCTCTGGTTCATGCTGCCTTGGTGTGTTTGGATGTCCCATGTGGAGGGCCAGCTGCTTGGGATTCAGTGCCCATCCTGCAGCTGTTGAATCAGCCTCACCTTATGGGGTGCTGGGGTTCACCCTGCAGTTCCCAACCGTTTTTTGTTTTACGGATGAAAAATGGTAGTTGTGCTAAAACACTTGCTCCTTGTGAATGCGAAGATGGTGGAGCCCTCGCTGAATTTCCTACAGAGGAGTTGTGTGGCTTGTGGTGGGGTCTTCTGTGTCTTCCCAAGTTACTTGTGAGGCAGTTATTTTCTGAATGGTCGCTTTAACACCCAGATGTTTGAGACACCAGGCTGTGGTTGAAATAGTAGCTTTGAGGTGATTCTGAGCGCTCTACGGGCTGGATGAGAGCCTGGAGGGTAATTCTAACTAGATGGAAGCATGTTCCACTTGGTGGTGTTGTGTTGCTCAGGTAAGGACATACCTGCACATTGATGCTTGGAAATGTAACCCGGAGATGCTGAGTTAGAGCTGAACCTCAGGTTTTTGTTTAGCTTTACGGGGCTGTCGCTCACTTTCCTTCCATCCCACACAGCCGTGATCCCTTCTGTCTTGTTTTGGGAGGAAAAATACTCTGCAGATGTTGGGAGGTGCTGGGTGTTTGCTCTGTAGTAAAACAAAGCTGGGGGCTCCCATGACATGGGGTCAGAACTGTTCTACAACACAGCTTTCAGCTTGTGCAAGGATTAAAATAAACTCGGGAACAGGAATGTCCAAGCATGTGCCAGGAGCTGAGCGGCTTAAGAGCCCCGCTTAGAAAAGTGAGGAGGGTTTTACACATTAAGGAATAGGTTTATACCTGTGTATACTGAAACACTGCCTCTCTTCTCTAATTTCTTATGGTGCGTTGAACAAGCTGCTTATTCCCTCCATCCTTCCTGGTGCTCCTCAGTGTGTGGAGAAAAGCTCTGCGGGAGTTGATGTTATGCTGTCTTTGAGCAAGAACCTTTGTACTAATATCCCAGCGGACGAAACACCTTCCTGCCTGGTGCTCATGTCATGCTCTGAAACAGAAGACTCGTGGTGCTTAAAATACCCCAAACCCAACCAGTTCAAGTGCTGATAAACGAAGTAGTTGAGGATGCAGTGCTCCTTAAAGTCCTGCAACTCTAGTGTTTAAGGTGGTGGCTACATCATGGAATTGGAGAACATTAGGGATTGGAGAGGACCTCAGAGATCATCCAAATATCTTGCCGTGGGCAGGGTCATCTCTCACCCAACCAGGCTGCCCATCCAGCATGGCCTTAAACACTTCCAGGGATGGAGCAGCCCCAGCCACCCTGGGCAACCCATTCCAGTGCCTCACCAGCCTCACAGGAAGGAATTTCTTCCCAATATCTAATCTAAAGCTCCTCTCTTCTAGCTTGAACCCATGCCCCTTGTGCTATCACCAGGGTCCCTCATAAAAAGTCCCTTTCCATCTTTTATAGATATGAAATAAGCTTATTGATTTCCTCCTTATTACCACTGTATCCTTCTTGGCATCACTTCACTTCATTATTTTTCAGAGTAGTTGATCAAATCTGGATTATGAGATTTATACTAGAAAAGGCAGTATTTACCCAAGGCACTGGGTTTCGTGCCACGAATGACACAGCTGAACCGAGATGGTTTACAGGGCACCTTGTATGTTATCTTTAGTTTTGCGCTGGTTGATTTTTTACTCTTTGATTATTCCTGGCGCCTTACATGTCTCTTCTGTCTCTTGAGGTGCTCTTTCTCTCAGTCCCTCCCACCACTACACTTGCCTTTAAAAATTACCACATGGTTCTTCCTGCTCCTGTGGCTCCCTCCTTGAGTTTGGGAACTTCAGCAAAGATCCCCTAGTTAAAAGTCCAAAAACCAGTCAGAGTTTCAGGGGAAGTATTCTTCAGGGCGATTCCCAGTGGTATGCTTCCAGTTCTTGAATCCTTTCTTTTGTTTTTGGTTTTTTTAAGGTGCTTTTAGTTCTGTTTTTTTTTTTTTGGCTGAGAGATACACAGGGGCAAAGTCTTTGCTTAGTCTCTTCTGTGACCCTTTTCTAAGTGGAAGATTAAGATCCTGCAGCAGTTGATGGCACCTGGGTTTGGTGAGTGTCACTAGCCACAGGCATTTGGGTTTTTTCGGGGTATTTCTAGTGTGAATTTTTCATTCCAGAGTAGCGAATTGATCTGTAGTTTAATTTATGTCACCAGACTTCTAAAACCTGGCACCCTGTAAGGTACTTCCTTTTTAAGTGCTGGCTAGCTTTAGCATGTTCCTGCTGTGTCCCACAAGATCCATGGCAATGGGAGGTGCTGAATTTGTCCTTCTCTTGGTGTGGCTACTTGGGAGAACAAAGAAAGGTCAAAACCAGGGGAATGATATGGGGCAACTGTGTCTGCTAGGATGGAGAGGATTGGAAGGTGTGGGGAAAAATGAGTAAGTGAAATGCAGAGAACTGTTACCTCCTGTGAGCATTTTGAGGGGTGGGATAGGACTCCAGTTATCTTCCTTTTGTGTCATGTGGGCACATATTCTTGTGTAATCTCAGGCAAATATTTTGGCTTGGAGGGGTTTCACTAACTGTGGGGTTAGAATAATACTAACCCCATTTAAAGCGTGTCACAGGACATTAACTGAGGTTTCGTGATGCTAACTAGATCACATAGTATTGTTGAAATTGCTTGAAATCACTGGGGTTTTGTACTGTTCTTTTACAGTGACTTCTACAAAGCTCTTCTGTCTGGAAGCAGAACCAAAAGTTCTTCATAGTCTTAAAATTAGTACCTTAAGCTCTGACTTAGCACAAGAACTAAATAATGGTTAATGTATGTTTGTAGAGATAGAGTATCCCTTCCGATCCGCAATGATTCTATGATTCTATGATTTATTGTTTGACATGGCAAAGTGTCATAAATGTGCAGCTACTTTAATTGCTGCTTATAATTATGTGATGCTGAACAGGTTTGTGTGAGGTTAAAGTTCAGGTTTTAATTTTTGCCTCCTGTTCTCTCTGTTCCCAAATACAGTACATCTGATGAACCTTTCTGAGCCTGTTACCAAGGGGCATTTTCCTCTCTTTAAACCATGCACTGTCCAGCTGTGAAGCATCGTGCTGCTTCTTTCTGCTGACAGGAAACATTTTCAAGTATTGGTAAGTTCTCAGCATTTAAAGATGAGTTTGTGACCTAATGAGGGAAAAAGAAGTTGAGGTTGGAGATACCATTGTCATGAGGGCTCTTGGTTCTTTCTGAAATCTGATTTAACACTGGTAATAGGAGCTCTGTCACTCCCTTCTTTTATACTTTTAACTGTCTAAATAACAAAGGAGCCAGCCAAAACAATCGCTACAGAGAAGCAGTCTCAGTTAGAGAAATGGCAAGGCTTGGCAGCCTGAAAGAGAAGTTGAGAACTAAGTCCGCGGTATTTGCTTCATTTGGGACCTACTTGTTTTCAGGGTTTTCCACAGTCCTGCTTATTGCTATGAGAATGCTTGGATTTCCCTTCTGACTTGATGTGTGTATTAAATGTGCTGCTTCATCACTTGTGATGGCACGAGTCTGTATGGGAAGAACTTTGTGAATTTATATCTTCTGTTTCCTTTCACAATGTGCTCCTACAGTCAGTCTAGAAATCGTCAGGATTGCTCTATCTTCTGTGTAGAGAAGACATGTGAGCTGCAGAGATCAGAAATACCTGGCACATACTTGGCTCTAATGGTTAATGGGAGGATGACCTGGTCTAGTAGGGGGTGTCCCTGCCAGTGGCAGGGTTGTTGGAACTGGATGCCCTCTGAGGTCCCTTCCAACCTAAACCAGTCTGTGAAGGTGCATTTACTGTTCCTAAATGTCTCTGTTTCAAAATCTTGGGATCATTTAATCTCTTAAACTTGAATGGTATTGGCCAGTTAGAAACATTCAGGAGGAAATTTTCTTCAATATTACATTGCAAACTTGATTTTTTTTTTTGTTTTGAGAGCTCTTTAACTTCGGTATCTGATAGGTCAGATGAGGTGAATTAGTGCCCCTTCGGGCTACAAATGTCTCCTTAAAAAGTCATTAAAGTGAGAATGTTTTGAAAAGCTACCAAACAGGAAACCCTGTTGTTTCAAGGATCTGTTTGAAGTTTCAGTATCTAAATTTAGATCTTTCTTCCCTGCCTCATATTTAAGAGGTACATTTTTATTACCATTATTGCAAAAACTTAACCAGACTCTTATTACCTGCAACCCATTAATCCATTTTGAGTTACCGTTGTGTGGGGTTCTTTAAGTCATTGGGGTGTTACAGGGGTGAGTGTGGTGGGAAAGTCCCTTCAAGGGCATTGCTCTCGTTCAGAGCTGTGGTGGTTGAAGCTGATGATGTGCTGCTGGTTCTCTTCTTTGTCATAGTTCCATCTTTCCCTTCCACGGGCTCACCCCAACGCTATCGAGCGGTCACAGACAGAGCACTACCTGTGCTGCCCCTGGGCCGTTGATGTCCTCAGCTGTTGTAGGAGAAACACCAGACCTGGAACCCAGTTTGTTACTGGTAAGAATTTAATTGCCTTTGATTTTATTTCTTTACCTCAGCAAAAATGTCTCCACTGCGTATTATTAAAATCACAACAGCAAAATCTACATCTCTGGTCATCTTTTTTTTCCCAATTTCTAGTTGCCTTCATTCCAAATTGCAGACGCTAACAACTTCCCTTTAGCTTTCATTTTCACATCTGGTTTTCTCTTTAATTCTTCATGCTCTGTCAATACTGATGAAGGTTAATAAGTGGATTTTTTTACAATACCTTGAGGAATCCTCTCGTTTGGTTTCACTTCTGTCCTGTCTACCTTCTGCCCCGTAACTTCAGGTAGATTGTTCTACAGGGCAAAGGCCAAAATCAGATTGTCAGTTTAAAGTTTTGGATCAGCGAACAAAATGTTTAGTGAGAGCTCCTTGTTCTGCTTATTTGAGTTAGATTTTGCTTGTGGTTCGGTTTGGATTGTGGAAACACGGCTTTGGTGATACAAGTGACTAGAAGCGTGTTATGTTTTGCACATCCATATTTTTGGTGAGATTTGCATCTTTGATTCCTAATTAGTTTTGGATCTATGTATTTTGATGCTAGAAGCATCATGAACTGACTATATGTTCTTAATTTATTTCCTGGGTAAATCTAACCTGGACCAATGGAGAATCAAAGTCTCTTTGCCTGGGGTGAGAACTCACAGTCCAGGCATGTGATTTCTTTGCTGGTGTGTTAGAGCTGCTGTTAGAACTTCATTCATGGACTTTGTGAGTTGTAACTGCTGCTGAGGTGCTGTTCTAATGCTAGCGATGATGGGTAGCATTGACTTGAAATTGGAGAAATTCTAGTAGAGCCTCATCAGGCAGATGTTAGTTCAGTACCAGTAGGGGCTTGGGGGTTTCTTTTGGCATTCAATCACCAAGGGTTGAGTGAGCCTCTGAAATTTCCTAATACAAGTATAACAAGTGTTTTTCTTCACTTCATTGAGAATCATTTGCCTCCCTGATTCCTGCTTTTTTTGTAATTCTACAGTAACTGCTCAAACTGAATGACGAAACATTTATTTCCTTCCTGTGACTCCTAACCCATAAGGATGAACACTTGCTGTTGAGCTGTAATATCTTCATCTCTGGTCATCAGGGAGAAGTGGGATACTGTTGTTTTCATGAAACCATGAGCTGCGAGTAACCTGTTTGGCCCAAGGGTCTGATTTGGTCTGTTTACAAACATCCTCCTGTTTCTCTTTGAGTTCAGCATTGCGGTTGGAGTGACTGACTTAAACAGCAGATGATGGTTTGGTGAATCACAACAGGGTGGAAGAGTTGATTTTTTATTTTTTTTTTGTCATTTCCCTACGCTGTTCCTTGCATCTACTTTGGATGAGTTTTATTTTGGGGTATCTAGAAGCAAGAAACTAAAAGTCTCCTAGAATTGTGTGCTGCTTTTCCTCAAACCCTCTTAGGATAAAACCTAAGTATTTATGGACAACTGTTCCAGTAAAGCTTGAGAACAGCGTCTTTGTAGCCATTCAAATTCCAAACCTTCTGCTTTCCCTCTTGTTTAGGAGAAGCAGCCTGGTTACTGTCCTTTCCAGTTTTTTGTATTCTCTGTTCTTTTCAGCACAGGGGTAGGAGGACTCCACTGCCTTTCTGTTGTCTTTAATTGGATAAAAGTGAAACTCGTAGGCACACTATGCCCTGTTGTGCAAGGTTTCAAGCCCCATCTCACCTTACAGAGCTTCCTTTGCAGAGGAATTTAAAAAATGTTGGAATGTCGTGGGAGTGGAACATGGGACAGGACACTGAGAAGCAGAGAAGTGGGGTGTGTTTGTTGGGAATTTTTTTTGGACAAACCATTGGAGTGAATTTGAGTTCATCCTTAATCTGCTTTTCCTTTTCTCTGAAGAGAGAGCGGGGAGGAAACGCTACATTTTTGGTTAAATTCCATTTGGCATGTTTTTTCCAGGGAGCAGAGTCACTGGTGGAGGCGAACACAAGTGAAGGCTTTGGTGCTCTATAACTTGTGCCCTTTGGATTAAATGTGGAAACAGCTTTAGAAAATTGTGTCAAACTAAATGTCATGTACCTTAAAATTTTGCTTTGCTTATATTCTCAGAGAGCAAAAGGTAAACAACCAGCCTTCTCTCTCACCACCAAAACCCCTCCAAACCCCTCTAGGCCTTTTTTTTTCCTTTCCTGTTTTCTTTCTGCGTGCAGGGACTTTATTTTTGTCCCCACTATTTCCCAGGGGACTAGGCTGCAGAGGCTTTCATGTTTGTGGCTTTTTGTCAAAATACGAATAACTCAGTTTTAGAAGCAACAGACACGTTCTCCTTAATTTTGCTGGTGTTCAGATTTTTTTGGGAGGGTCAGGAAACTTCTGGGTCTGTATGCTTCAGAGGTTCTCAGTACTGCTGGCTCCTCTCCTTAAAACCTTTGCAGCAGTGAGTGAAGACTATTTATTTAGACTTTTATTATGTCATCAGGTGATATTCTCATGTTCAACTGACTGTACTGATAGCACTAAATAAACAGGTTTCACAGATGCTGTATTTGCAGAGCGGGGTTTGTCGTAGTGAGGGTTAGAGGTTATGTACATTATTAATGCTCCCTTTAACAGCAGGTTTTTGAGAATAAAATGCTGGCCTGGTTCTCGACAGGAGTTTACATGAAAGTGATGATTAAACCTGCTCGTGGTTTGTTCTTTCTGCTGTTACAGGCAAGTGGTATTTGTTTAGGGACTTCTATTAGGGTTTTTTTTTAAAAGGAATAGACTTGAATTACTGTGCTGTCTGCGAGTGACTTGTGAGGAATCTGATCTGCCACAATTTATTTTGCAGAAGATCTACAGATGAGCTTTCATGGTTCATTGGCTTCTTGGAAAGCTGTGTTGTGGCCATGTGCTGTCAGCCCAGGCCAAGAGGATTTTTGTAGGTGTTCAGCTTTGAAATCCTTCTGTGCGCTAAAAAGATCCAAGATAAAACAAAACAAAAGTACTAATCTTTGAGGTCTGTTTCTGAAAGAAATCTCCACAGTTTATTCCATTCATACCATCCTTCCACTAGATGTTTGAAGGATACTGCTGTTGTGAAGAAATCTGTCTGCAACATCTTTTAAGCAGTGATAAATAGCGTTACCAGGAAAAGGCAGAGCAGGGAAAACCCCCAAAACCCAACAAGAAGCAACAAAACAGCATGTAAAATTGGAACGCGGGAGCACAGGGTTTCCTAAATTTTTAACTACGAGAAAATTGCCTTAAATTTAACGTGGATTAATTCCCTAGTGGTCCCTGACATTAAATGGATAGTCTGGTTTGACACGGGTAGACAGAAAACTAATTAATTCCTCTGAATTTGAGGCATATTTAATTTTCTCCCCCAAAGACCTCTCATTTAAAAGGTACAATGCTATGACAGACATTGAATATGGAATAATGCGTGTAAGGTAGCAGTCCTTTAGATGGGAAAATCAAGATAGCTACAAGAATAATTGCTGGTTTGGAAAATGTTGAGGTTCACAGATTGGATTGAACATGGGAGTACCCACACCATTGCTTGTATATAGATAGAATCATGGAGTGGCTTAGGTTGGAAAAGCCCTTTAAGGTCATAGAGGCCAACCATGAACCCACCTGTCCCAACGCCACACGTAAACCCTGTCCCTAAACTTCAGATCTCAACATGGCCAGGGATGTCGAGGGAAGGGATGCTGCTCTTGGGGTGTTCTCCTCATTCATCTCTCCATCCCTTTATGCTTGAAGTACAAGGACAAGTTCTCTTCTCTTTACATAGAGAATTGTATATTGTCTTTAGTTTACTTGTTTTCTTATGTTCATTGTATTTCAGAATGACAATATTTTGCTTTCTTGTCCAGAAGGTACCGACCCACCCTCTGCTCTTGTCCCCTGTGTACTCTTCATAAAATTCCCTTAATAGGAAAAAAAGACAAAGTGAGACAGATGTTGATCCAGGTTTCTGCAGGCAGCTTGAAGAAAGGACAGGGTGCATCTGTGTGTCTCATGTAGGCTGTTACCAATGGCAAAGCAGACCCCAGCCCACTTAACTCAGCTGAATAAATAGATGAAATAGTAAAGAAACAGAATCTCAAGGAGTCAGTATAATTTGCGGATGAAAAACATTGACGAAAAATAACAGGTGTGGCATAAACTCACAAAAACAGGTGAAGGTGTGGCTACCTACTCCTGATGCTGATCTGTATTAAAGTGACAAAGAGGAAAATTAACCCTGGAAGAGATTTCCCACTTGCTTCCCAACCAATTCCAGGGAGCTGGTATCTTGGAATATGAATTTTGACACCCATGAAGGAATAGCGGAAAGAAACGCCATCTCTGAATCCTTGCGATGGCTTGGTAATTGTATGTTGTAAGATTTTCCTGCATCTTCCTCTGTGGATGTGGCAGCTGCTGCAGGCAGGGTTGGTGATGGACAACTTGTTTCTCCTCTGTGGTAATTCAGATTTCCTGAGGGGACTGAGATGACTCTTCAACTCCTAAAAGTAGATGCAGTTGTGGTTTCAGGCATAAAGACAAAACTGAGTTGTCATTTTGCTTGAAGAGGTGTCACTCACCTTCAGAGCCTGGGTTCTGCTGACTAGCTCCATCACAACCTTTTCAGGCAAACACCTGTTTGGTTGGTTTTTTTCCTCCTGACTCCCCGACTCTGATTCTTGGTTTGATTTTTACTTATCTGTTTCCTTTATTTGAGATAGCTCTGGTGTGAGGATTTGATTTGAGGTCTCTGGGCAGATTGCAATAGTGTCTAGCTGGTGTCATTCAGGTAGTGCAGAGCTACACTGTTAGTGACCTCTTCCAGTTCAAATACCAAAAAGATTAGTTTCTTTGTGCATTCTGTGCTTAATTCAGTAGAATAGCTGTATGGATTTGAAGTAGCTGAACAATGCTCAGTCTGGTGGTGTGGCAGGAAGAAGGTCCATCCGCTCTCAAGGGGAGCAAATGCTTCTCAGTGACCAGAGACCAGCTCGCTTCACAAATTACTGTTTCTGGCTTCATTCTTAAAGAACTGGAGACGCTCATTCAGCAGTGTTGCGCAGCTGGAGCTTTAGAATCATCAGGCAGCTCCCTGGGAGAAAGATCCTGTGTCAAGGATGTTACATGGGCTTTCCATCCAGTAGCATCGGTTGCACTGGAGCTGTTTTGCTCTTGTAGGTGATGATACTGGCACAGATGAGGGGAAGGGAGCAGAGGTCTCATGGGTCTGTGCTTTGCAGTGCAGGAAACCCACTGGTTTATGTCAGGAAACTTCTTGCTTGTGGCTGTCTCACAAGCAGTGACTGTGCTAGTTTTAACCGTGTATGCTTCAAGACTGTAAGACCTCAGAAGGAAGTGATTTTGGTAGGTTTGGTCTTATCAGCAACCAGCAGTAGCCTAAATCCAGGCTTCTGCTGTGCTTGGGTTAGATGGGGCTCTTAAGCAACTTGATCTGGTTGAAGATGTCTCTCACATCTGCTCACAGTAGGGAGTTAGACGAGTTTGAAAGGTCCAACCCAAACTATCCTGCACATTCTATGTGCACCTGCCCGTGATTACATTTGGAACTTGGTCTTACCAGCAGATATTGATGTTAGTTGCATGTTGACATGTGGACCCACACTGCAGTTTTACATCTGGAACTTGTTATATTGGCACAAACTGAAGTTTTTGAGAGAAAGGAGTAGATGTCCTTCACGTTGTGTGGTGGCTTGACTCTTAATCAGTTGGACCAGTAAGCCACTGTTTCTATGAAGATATATTTACCAGCTAAGTTCCAAATAAATGGTATAAACTAAATAAAAAGCCAAGGAAAATATGACTGCTGCTGATTACAGTCAAGGTCTCCACTTTTAAGACCTTGTCTCTGGCTTGTGGTATAAGAGGAAGATAATTGGGAGCATATCTTACAAGATGTGGGACTCTGCCATGCTGCTGGCACTGACTAGCCTTTTTGAGGCGGGATAATACCAGGCTCTGTGAAAAGTGATCAGAAATCCTATGAATGAAATCCTGCTAATTCTTCTCAGCTTCGTGGATCCTTTGTTATTTTGCTCATAAGCACCTTTTTTAAAACATGGATGTTTAAGTGATTTCTCTAGCTGGTATCTTGGGGTCATGGTGAGGTAAATGTGGAGACAGAAAGCCAGGGAAGTAATTTATTGCTAAGTTTAAAATCTTACGTTTACAAGTAGTTCCAATAATACAAATCTCATTGTTCTGATCTATTACCAGTTTAGTTTGGATAAGGTCTTAAGATTTTGTGGACTTGGATTTCCCTGTTGCTCCTATGACTGACTTGAAAACCGTATTTATAGCCCCTCAATGGCAATAGAACTGGTTTCAATTGGCTTTTGCTGTTGGAGGATTTCAGCTATTCAGCGTACTGGTTCCCTGGAGGAAATTGTGTTTCAGAGTTCTCTTGGCTGGTTTGTCTCCATCAGTGTGGTTTGAAGTGTAGGACCACTTTCAAAACCCAATTTGACTGAAGCCAGGCAGTGAAAACTGACAGTAACTCAGGACAGGTTTTCTTACAAGTCTGCAGTAATTTAAAGAAATGCTTCTCAGGGATGTTATGAGCCGCTGGGGGATGGATGTTCACATCTAGTCCATTTTAATGTAGATTATTTGAAGTCTGGTTAAAAATAAGCTGCGTCATGGAATGAGTGTTGTTAGATGTATTTTGGGGGATTCCTTCAAAAAGCACCTGTCGTTGAATTGGGTACAAGTCGGGGACTTTGTCTCAGCCTTTGAAAGACGCACCCACGTTTGTAGTGTTAGATGGATGCTGTAATCCTGTCATTTCCTTCTCCCTACAGGATTTGTGGAAGAGGAAACACAAAGATTTCCAAATGAATAACCGAAAGGAAGATATGGAGATCGCTTCCCACTACCGGCATCTGCTGCGGGAGCTAAATGAGCAGCGGCAGCATGGTATCCTCTGTGACGTCTGCATTATAGTAGAGGGCAAAATATTTAAGGCTCACAAAAACGTTTTGCTTGGGAGTAGCCGCTACTTCAAAACACTGTACTGCCAAGTACAGAAATCTTCTGACCAGGCTACCGTCACCCATCTAGACATTGTAACTGCCCAGGGCTTTAAAGCCATCATTGACTTCATGTACTCGGCACACCTTGCGCTGACCAGCAGGAACGTGATCGAGGTGATGTCGGCTGCCAGCTACCTGCAGATGACGGATATTGTCCAAGCCTGTCACAATTTCATAAAAGCAGCCCTGGACATCAGCATCAAGTCGGATGCCTCGGATGACCTCGTTGATTATGAACTGGGAGCCCCTTCCAGCAGCAGTACAGATGCATTGATCTCAGCCGTGGTGGCTGGCAGGAGCATTTCTCCCTGGTTAGCTCGGCGAACAAGCCCAGCAAACTCCTCCGGAGACTCAGCCATCGCCAGCTGCCACGAAGGAGGGAGCAGTTACAGCAAAGAGGATCAAGAACCAAAACCAGACGGCCATGAAGATGTTTCCTCACAATCTCTTTGGTCTAGTGACGTGGGTTATGGGTCTTTACGGATCAAAGAGGAGCAGGTTTCCCCATCACATTACGGAGGGGGTGAACTGCATTCTGCCAAGGATAGTGCAATACAGCCCACGTTTGCGGAACAAGGGGTTGGGGATAGCTGGCAACCCACAGGGCGCAGGAAGAACAGGAAAAACAAAGAAACTGTGCGGCACATTACACAGCAAGTGGAGGATGACAGCAGGGCAAGTTCTCCCATGCCATCTTTTTTACCTGCCTCGGGATGGCCGTACAGCAAAGACCCAAGTAAGTAATGCTGCTGGCTTTTGTAGCTGAAAGTAAAACATTGCGGTAATTTGATGTGATTTTTGTAGGATCTTGCCAGTCTCTGAAGCACAGCAGCTTTCCAGCAACTGGAGAACAACCACCCAGATCCCTGTGTTGCCAGCAGTGCAGAATAACCAAGCACTGTCTGGTTTGGTTGGGATCCTCTGTGATAGTTCTCTTCAGAAAGAAGCTGCTGGTTTTGTTTTGGCCTTGAACAGAGAACAGCCTAAGTCACCCACAGAACACCATTATAACTGTTGGACATAATAAGAGAACAGGTTGAAATGTGTTTTAGCAGGTGGGCAAAACTGATGTCAGGGTTGAAGAGTATTCCTTGCCCAGGAGATTGGTGTAATTGTCCCCACACAGGTAGAGTTTGTGCCTCCTGCTACTCAGGTCTTGTAGGGTTCTGGAGGTACTGCCAAGGCTTGATGTTTTTTGATGCGTGACTACTTGTCATCTGGGATGAGTGGATACTTTTGAAGTGGAAAAATGTTTTCTTGGCTTCTTATAAATCTTCAGTGGTTCTGGCTGAAGGAGCCAGGGCTGGTTAGTCTGAACAAAAGGACGGGAGACCTTATGCTGTCTACAGTTACCTTAAAGGAGGGTGTAGAGAGGTGGGGATTGGTCTCTTCTTACAAATAACAGGTGACAGGACAAGAAGAAATGGCCTCAAGTTGCTCCAGGGGAGGTTTAAGTTTGGACATTAGGAAGAACTTCTTCCTGAAAAGGGTCATCAATCCTTGGAACAGGTTGCTGAGATATTGAACACATCTGGATGTGTTTCAAAGTTGTGGAGATCTGGAGCTCAGGGTCAGGGTTTGGGGTGGCTTTGGGACAGTTGGGTTAAGGGTTGGACTTGATGATCTTGAAGGTCTTTTCCAACCTACACCGTTCAGTGGTTCTATCCGAATATACCTGGTTTATTAATCACTGACAGTTAATGGATCAAGAACGCTACTGATACAGGAGTTTGGATGCTTTATTTCCTAAGGACTCTAAGGCATTGTGATGTTAAACTTCTTCAACCCAACTTGCAGAGCTTCTCCTGTGCTGTGAGCATACCTTGTTTCAAAACATACCAGAGCCCCAGTCAGCCAGGAGGAGGGGGTGTGAGATTATATACCCTTACCTTGCCAAATGCAGATGAAAAGAACAATATAAATAGCCCTGAAAGTCTGAAGAGCCCTTTATCTGCTGAAAAAGGATGTTTAAGTCGCTTACATACCCAAGTTTAAATATGCCTTTCATTGAATATGGGGAACTCAACAAATGCCTTGGGATTTATTACGTTTTCCAGTTGTCTGCAGCAGCAACCCTGTGTGTAATTATGCTAATTGCCCCACGATAAAATCTAAACAATGTCAGTTAGAAGAAAAATGTGCGATAACTTGAGATACCAGTGATTTACAATGAATCCTGTTGTATAATGGATGTGTTTAGGGATTGTTTTGGAATAAAGATTCAACGTCAGCTGCCCGATGTGCTGCTCACATGCAGATATTTCTTGCTGTCACATCATCCTGTGAAAACATCTCAATCATTGTGCTGCTTGTGGGCTGCCTAAGGTTTGCACAGGGATGTGAAGGGAGTGACCATAGCTCTGATGGTCTTGGCAAACTGGTTATAAGATGGATCTCTTTAAACAGTGCAAAACCTAAGATTGTCTAATTGGAAGCTGAAAGGGGGTTGAATTATTTAATTCTTATGGATTTAAATAGAAGTGGCCTTGTTCTTTACAACTGTTGGCAAATGAGATGAGGGTCCTTTGGGGTGTTGACTTGGCACTGAGAACATCAGATCTTGTCTTAAATGTGGTTTCCAGTAAAAAAGGGGCTTTAATGATGGGAAAGGATTGCTGAATAGTGGCGGTTGGAGAAGTTTCAATATTCTGGTGCTGGTAAAGAAAAAGGAAAAACTGAATAGCTTCTCCAAAATGAGAGGAGTGCCAGGATCGAGCAGGCACAAGGGCTGTGTAGGTTGGCAGCAGCAGTCAGTCTGGCCGCTGCCCCGAGAGCGAGGTATGCAAGGTAAACGTGGCTACGCTGGGCACGGGGGATGTTTGGAGACTGAGCTGCTCGTGGTTTCCTCACATTGGCCAACTGGAGAGGTGAGCAGAGCTCTAAATTCCTCCTTTCTCCACTGCTGAGAAGCTTGTGGGATGGGTGAGTCTCTGTTAGCACAAGGGAGGAACCCTGTATGCATTGTAGGTCAAATTTTCTTGTCTTTTGGGGATTTCTTTATTTATTTAGAAGTGTTATTGTTCAAGACTTAAATGAAAAGGTGCTCCTTCGCTGAGGAAATGGGTGGTGACTGTTCTGTTTCCTAAGTAACTGAGAGGAAGAAAAGTTACCTAGAACTCCTTGTTCTTTGAGGCTCATTCACTGTTCAGCTCCATTGTGTTATTTTAAGGTATTCAGCCTGAAAGCCCCGATTGGGGGACACTGTGGGTGCTGTTTGGAGGATGAACACTGACCTGGCAGTGCAAAAGCAAGACAAGATGCTGGAATGGGGTGAAGAAGGCTCTGCGGGGTGGTGTTAGTCAAGCTCAAAGCTCATTAAAGACCATCTTTTCATGCTCAGTTCCTTTTATTAATTAAGATGCTCTGTTTAGCATAAAACACATTAAGTTTTTCCCTTCTCATGCTGTTTGGGTCATTCAGGATGTCAGCTCTGTCATTCCATGTCTGAAGTGTTCGTATATGTGTTCATTCTCCAAAGTAAACTTAAGGACAGGCTTTCATAAATAATAACTTGCTTCATTAGCTGAGCCAAGCAGAATTTCCTCCACACACTTGCCAAGGAAGCAGGTCTACCTCTTCCTCTAACCTTTATTTGCTTGAATTTCATTGGTTTTCTAAACCTATTATGGTTTCTTAGTCTTACTATCCAAGATGCTTATGAAATTCAGAAGTATATTGTGCCTTGAGTATCTAAATTTTCCTGAAGTTGCTTATTCCTTTAACATTGCCAGGTAAAAGTTTTCACAGGATATAATGGAAACCTCTATCATTTGGAGGGTCTTTCTGAAGAATTTACTGGGTTTTCTGAATGGTTTTATATGTATTTTAGATATTTTTATTATTGGTTTTATGTGTTTTTATTAATGTACTGAGTTCAAGTATAGTAGCTTAAGTGATTCAGGAATTTATTCCTGAGGAAATACTCCCACACATCCTCGGAGCGTTGGCACCCTAAAGCTGCTAGTTGATTCTTGTGTGCCAATT
Organism: Rhinopomastus cyanomelas; assembly: GCA_013400115.1. Classification (NCBI taxonomy): domain Eukaryota; kingdom Metazoa; phylum Chordata; class Aves; order Bucerotiformes; family Rhinopomastidae; genus Rhinopomastus; species Rhinopomastus cyanomelas. The sequence continues at coordinate 68,660 of VXBP01007618.1, forward strand.
GACTGTGAAATGAAGCTCATTATTTTCAAAACAGAACAGGCGTTTTTGAAAGATTCTGCAGTTTGGGAAGTTTTTTCTTTACTCTGGTTCCACCTAGTAAAATTGTTGTGTTCTGTAAGAATTGCTTCAGGGCTTAGGTAAGCCCTGAGTAGTGACCTTCACAAGAAAAGATTATGATTGGCAGAACTTAATGATACCCTCCTGACTTTGCAGAGTTCCAAGTTTCTTTAATATTTTCCAATTAAAACCATTAATTACGCACAAGTGGCCTCCCATGTGGTGAGGAGACGTTCAAGTTTGTCCTTTTCCAGTGACGCAATCCCAGTCCAGCTCCTGCTTTGGGCTCTCAGTGAGCACCGGAGGCAGCTGGTGCCATAAGCCTTTCCTCCGTCCCTTGTTTCCTCTTGGTTTTTAGAGAGAAATTATGGTTCCAGGAGGTATCATAGCACAGTTGGATCACACAGTGAGCTAGTGTTCAGAAAGTGTCAGAAGGAGGAAAGAAAGAACTTGGTTGAGCCAAACTCCCAACTCATTTTGTGCTGGTGGGATCTCCAGACCTGTCGGAAGTGCTGTGAGGTGAATGTCTACTTTGTCATCCTACAGGATGACTTTATTCTTGGAAAAAAAGACTTTTTCTGGACTTCATGTAACTTTTTCACTTTTTCAGTGCAAATCTTCAAGTCTTTCTTTGACTTTTAAAATTATTCTTTAAAAATAAGCAAACCAGAGTAGAGTCATTTACTCTTGATTGGAATGGATTTTGCCTTGAAGAAATGGAGGCTCCAATCCAACTGCCATGGGCTAAGTTTTGGCTGCAAAGTTAAAACTTAAGCAGTGTTTAAATATTTTATAGCTATGAATGAACTCTAGGCCAGTTAAAATTCCGGTTGGATGATTAATATCTGATGTTCCAAACCCAGCATGGGCTCAAATTTTAAGATTTTCCTACTGTTTATTCATTATTTAGATGATACTGTTAATGCTCAATTTTTGAAAGATTACTTTTTAAGGAGGATACGTGTTTTGGATCAAAACCTTCAGCTTATTAGAGCTATTTCTCATTTACTGTATTTTTACAGTAAATTGAAAGTCACCATCCACTTGGAAAATTCACCGAATGACTCCCTTTTTCCACCAGGTCTTCGTGAAGTTGTAGTTACGGTGTCTGGTGTCAAAATACTGTTTGCTACCATTGAGGAGGTTTTAATAGTGGGGAGTTACTTCAGTGCCTTAAGCAGTGGTAGCTAGTGATGCCAGACCTGGAGGGGTTACAGATTTGTCCTCTAATGCCACCCCCAGAATTCTTTCTTAGCTCTGAAATCAGCTTATCCCGCATTCTGCATTCCTCTGGCTTAACGGAGCTACCCAGGTTTCTGGCCCTTCTTTGGTGCTCTCCTCATCTCCACGAATACCCAGCTCACTGTGTGGAGGCGGCTGCCAGTTGCAGCAATTTCCAAAAACCCCACAAACCTCCCCGACCTCGATGTCCACATGGTGAATTCTGTTGCAGAGCGCTCGGGGAGTAATTCACGCTGTCCCTATCGGCACTATTAGGATGAGATCTTGGCAGGAGTGACTGTGGAGTTTCTGTTATTAAAGGGTTAGGTCAGGTTATTTTCGAGTTTGGAAACTCAAATCATTGCTTTAAACCCATACACTGACTCCCTGGCTACACCCTGGCTTTAAAATGGTTCCACCCTAAACCAGCTTTAGCTCAAAGCCCAGAGACTGTTTCCTTTCCCCACCCTACATTCCATTTTCCCCAGACTCCAGAGCCCTCCTCCTCCTCCTTCTCTTCCTCCTCCCTATGGTAACAGCCTTGATTGTGTTAAGCTGCTTTAGCTGCCCGATCAGAGACACTTCCCCTCTCTGCAGTGCCCTTTTCACGATTTTGTTTGTTCCTTGGGCTGAGGTTACCCTAGGCTCATCTTTACAGAGATCTCAATTCTCCAAATATTTTGACCCCTTTTTCTTGTCTCTAATGAAACTACAAGTGAGAAATCAAGAAGGTTTTAGAGTTTTAACATAAATTTCTAATCCTCCTTTGCTCTCACTGTTCAGGACTTTCCCTTTCCCATTGCAAGTGCTGTTTTCACATGAAATCAATAGAATTAATTCTTTACATCTGGGAATCAAACGCAAAGAGACCGACTCTGCTGTTTTAGTCTCAGATTATTTTATTGTACTTTTTACAGGCTTTGAAAAGGTAAATGGTTGTTCTGAGGATTTTCAAAGATTGTCACTCGGCATCTTCTTTTGGATTCGGGTGTTTACTTGTGTCATCTTTTGGGGAAGAGTGGTTTGTTGACCCTGTTCACTCCATATCTCTACAGGAGGTCACTAACAGAGCAGTAGCAAGCAGTTGGATTTAGAGCCAAGAGCTCCTTCTGCTGACACAGACCACACAGAAAAATTACCTGCATTGTGGTTCAGCCTTACAAAAACAAATATTACAGGAAAGAAAGTTAAAGTTATTTCTCTTTTTTTTCTTGGATACCTAGAGGAGCGTGGGGAATTTTGCAGTTGGTATTTATGCACTGATTCCCGTTTTGGGGAAGACAAGGATTGGGATCTACTTGTGCTTTTAGAATTCCACAGCAAGACTGTCAACATAAACCCAGGTCCTGTTGGTGTGGAATGAGCCTGGTTTATTTTAGAAACACTATTCTAGAGCTACTGAGGAGAGTGTTTCTGTTGGTAAAGCATACCTGGATGAACATGCCATGGCTGTAGGATCATTGCCAAGCCTGCATGATGAACACAACCTTTCAGTTGGCAAAGACTGCCCTGAAATGGGCAGTTGCATTTGGGATGAAGTTTTTCAGCAACTCAGACCCCAAAAGCAGTTTTTGATTCATGGCTGAGAAGCTGGAAGTGGGTCTCAATCCTGGAAGAAGAGGGAAGCGAAAGCCTGAAGGAGACCACAAGTTTGGTTCCATAAGGATTCGTGTAAGTGGTCCTAAAGTAACATAAAACCAGATTTTAATAATAGTCTACCTTGTGGTTAAACAGCCCCGTTTACCTGATAGTTTCCTCAGTTATGAAATTGGCGCCTGTTTGGAGAGCTGGACACATTGATCACATCCACGTGTGTCCTCTTTGTAAAAACTAATCTAAGTCAAGCCCAGCTCGTGGCATCACTTCTCTACATAAATCTTCCACGCCGTGAGAACGCTGGGCTTTGCTCAGCAAATGGTACATTGTGAAGTGCTTTTGAAGGATCCCTGCTAGAAAGGAGCTGACTGAAACACGAGCCTTGAGGATATTTTTAGCAGCTGGTAAAAGATTTGTCATTTTTATACCATCCTGGGTGCTCCTTTTTCTTTTATTCCCCAGAAAAGCCCCAGGAAATGAAAGCTGCCTTTTTTTTTTTTTTAATGTGAGTTTAAAAATTAATTAAGTCTTTTGCACAGAAGGAGATCAAGCCAAATCATTCCTAAACTTACGCAAGAAACGTCATCCCTGAAATGTTACATACATTTTAAATTAGAAGGACTTTTTATGAGAGACTCTTGTAGTAGGATAAAGGGAATGGGTTCAAGCCAACAGAAGGGAGATTAGGTTAGATCTTGGGAAGACATTCCACCCTGTGAGGATGCTGAGACATTGGAACAAGTTGCCTGGGGAGATTATGGCTGCTCCATCCCTGGAAGTGCTCAAGGGCAGGTTACTTGGGACTCTGGGCAACCTGGTCTGGTGAGAGGTGTCCCTGCCCACAGCAGGGGATTGGGACTGGGTGGTCTCTGAGGCCTCTTCCAAACAAAACCAGTCTGTGATCCACTGTCAGGCAGATCTGTATAGATGCTTGTCACAAATATGTTAGAAGAACCTCAGAAAAGGGAATCTTTGATTCCAGCTAAGTTTTTTCCAGAAGAGTTCAGCCCAGGTTGTCATTTGCTGGTGTCCTTGAAAGAAAAGCTGAGTTTCAGTAACTCCCACTTTGCCTTGGTACTTCATTGCACCCCTACGCTCTCCTCCAGTTGTTCCGGTGAAAATGTCCATGAAACCATGTAGGGAACCAGACTGGGGAACTGATACACGTTTAAAAATAACTTTTTTTAATGAACAGGTTTATTTTTACCAGATTAGTTCCTGTCTCGCATTCGCAACTCTACCTGTAGTCCTGGTACAGGACCTCTCCAGGGATCACAGGTTCTGCCTCCCTCACAGGTAGCTCCCAGGGCCAGTGACCTTTCCTTTGGGTGGTGGGATGGAGTGAATATTGCTGGATGGTGCCAGCCCGGGGGAGATTATTTGCTGAAGTCAGTGGTGCCAGACACAGTGTGAATTCCACAAATGGAAAGTCCTGTGTGGGGGACAAAACAGCCCCCTGTCCCAGTGTGGGTTGGCAGCTAAAGAGCAAAAAACCAGCTTTGCAGTAAGTGGGTTCTGGTGAGCAGTGAGCTGAGGAGGTGTCAAGAGTGGCCTCACAATAATGATGGGTGGCTGCACCTCAGCAAAGAGCAAGGGAAAGGAGACCATGACTGGAGTATAAGATCCAGATTGGGCATCTCCAGGGTAGCTAAAGATTCTGAAGAGTGTGAGCAAGTCCAGCCAAAGCCATTGAGAATGTTGTGTAGGGGAGAGGCTGAGACAGTTTGATTTAACCATGGTAAAGAAAAAAGGGGTGGAAGGGTTGTCCAGCACAATACCCTTCTCAGATGTGTATGCAGAAAGGCTGAGAGAACACAGGAAGGGCAACTGACAGGGGAAAAAGAAGAAGATTCTTCACAGAGTGGCCGGACGGTGGAGGAAGAACCTGAAGAAGTTGTGGTACGTCTCTCTGCAGATAATCAGAAATTGGCTGTGGAAGTCCCTGAGTAGTGGGGTTACTCTAAAAGTAACCGTGAAGTAGCTTCAAAATAATTTACTCTCAGATTCTTAAAAGCACAGCCAATGCATTTTAGAAATGAGAGTGGGCTGTAAGGTTATCCTGACTATTCCTTAATTAGCTTCAGGTAGCTATGGTATCTTGCCAATTGAGCGCTGTCACATCTCTTTCCTGATCTCCCCACCTTGCTGGAGGTTGGATCACTTTGAGTTGGGTATAATTGCTTGATGACAGTGATGGACAACTTCATTATCCTGGAGACTCAGGAGCCCAAGGGAGGAACATTTTTACTCTGTGGTCCTACCAGCCAGAAAGGGCTTTGATGAGTAGGTGAGACCGCCTGGATCTCCTCCCCTTGAGACTGGAATGAAAAGAATTGGGGCTCTTGATCTGGCAAAGCTTTGCCTTGAGCTCTTGGGGAAGATCTTGTTTCTGCCATGAGCTTTCCAGCAGCAGATGTGATCTTGTATGGCTTCTCTTGCACCTTTCCTGCTCCTCAGGGGTTTAGCCCTCCAGCTACTGATTTCCAGCAAATGTTCAACTGAGAGAGGAAGGATAAAAGTTGAAAGGGGGGGGGAAATTATTTTAAAAACAACAAATTATGAAAGAGAATAATAGGGTTGGGAATCTGGGAAACAACAGAAAACACCACTGGGGAGTTACTGACAAGGTAAAAACACAGAACAAAGGAGAAATAAGTGGTATGAGACAAGCTGACACCGAGGAGGTACTTTGATAACAGCTGAGTTTAAGCTGTAATGAGGATAAATGAGTGAAGCAGGGAGAAGAAACACAAGGAAAAATTTGTTTTGTGTATTAAAGTAATTAAGATACTCAAATGAATTCTGTACAATGGAGAAGCTTTTCATTGTTCTGAGATGGCACATGTAATTTTTCAGTTGTTTGCCAGTTTTAGTGTTTTTTACTCTGTTTTCTCCTAGATCTTAGAGAACAATTTTATCGCTGTAGCCCAAGCTATAAAAAAAATCCCTGTGTTTTATTTGAAAATTAAAAAAACCCAATAATCAAAATCACCCATCCAAGCCAACAAGCTACTAAAGCTTTCCCAAAGCTCCGGTCTTTTGGAAAGTTAGGCTGGTGCAACAGAATAACTGCAGAATAATTATTTGCTAAAGAGACTAATGAGCTCAGAGGGGTTTTTTTTCCCAAGCACTGTTAATCCCATGGTTTGTTAGCTGCCCCGATCAGAGTTGCCTGGAAGCTGGGCAGTCCCAGCGGCATGAAAAACGGATGTTTTTGAGGGGCTGGATGGAGCTACCACATGAGCTGCTGCCTTGAATAATTGCAAAACTGGAGCTCGTTTAGCAAAGCTGCGGTTACGTGCTGCTGCGGCACTGTAGTAAACAGTTTGGATTACTGGGAAGCGACAGCTACTTTGATTCATCTAAATTCTCTGGCTAAATCTTCTCATCCTAGAGAAAAGTGGAAAAGCTGCTCCATGGCGATGAACTCCAAGTGCTTTTTTTTGGGGTTTTGGTGTGCCCAGAAGTATTTCAGTGCTTCTGTGACTAAGTGGATATTTATTTTGCTGTAATGTGTATTTGATTAGGTTACATCAGCTATAAATACTGGAAGCTCTAAAGCCTCTAGTTCACTCTCTTGCCTCTGATCTTGGCTTTTGAGGAACTCCTAATGTCTTGTTGTGGTTACAATTAATCTGCCTGTGTTTTAGCAATTAGTGTTTATGTGCAGCAGCCAGCAAACCAGCCTGGCAACTGTCAATCAGCATCTGTAATTGGCTCTGGAAAAAGAAAGACTGGAGAAAACAAGAGGTGATTTACTGCCTGCATGGGTATCTGGGTAGGTTATAGTAAACTGGAACCTTTCCGGCCTCAATTCTTGCTGGGATTTGCCATGAAGGCACCGGGGAGCAGAGGAATAGTAGTGTTCTTATGGTTTGATAAAGCTGTCCGGTACGTGACAGCTTTAACGGGCTGGAATTTACTTTCCTCTCACCACTGTTTGGGTTTTAAATTCTCAGGTGGAAATGTTTGGTTTCAAAACAAACTGAAATAGTTGGACGTGCTGATCTCAAGGGTCTTTTCCAACCCTGAATGATTCCATGATTCTAAACACCCATTCAGTAACAGAGGGATGACAACATAGATAAAAATTCAAAGTAAGCAGCTTGTTCTGCTTGACTAAGACTTAATAGAGCTGGTGATACGTGATTGTAGGAGCGAATCACTGAGCACAGAGGGAAAATGGTTTGGTTTGGTGATAGCATCTCTTTTAGTTCACACTGTTCTCACTGCTGAGTTTGTAGCCCCCAGCCTTCAGTGTTAGTGAGACTCAGGGTGGGGGTTGGAGTATTTTACTCATAATTTTTTGCTTACTCTTTGCTTTGAGGGTTTTTATTTTTTAAAGGAAGTGGAAAAGCTGACCAATAGGAGATACTGTGTCCTGCTGCCTGTGACTCTGAACATGTGAAGGGGTCCGCTGACAAATCTATGGGCCGATCCCAACTCCACAGGCTGGACCCCTTGAGCAAGTCACAGTGTCTCTATCTCCAAAACAGATAAAAATAATGTTCTTTAGCCAGGTTACAGGAGATAGATGCTGTCCCAAGGCCCTTGTTAGTGGTTTTTAGTAAGGCTGAGCAGGTTGATGCTTTACCCTGAACTCCACAGCTGAGTCCTGGTCTACCTTTTCCTCTTCCCCCAATACTTCAAACTGCAGTGGATGCCTCTTGCATGAAGTATTTAAACATATTCCAAAGTAGGAGACAATAGACCATTCAGGATCTGCCAAACGGCTTCATTTCCATCTGATCGCTTGTTATCGTGGTCTCCTTTGTGTTTGGAATTTTCCCTCTACATCTTAATGGTCCAAATGCTACCATCATCTTTGCTGGGAACCAGACCTTCATAAACGAGATGACATCCCTTTTTCTAGATTTTTTTTTTGGTTGTTATTTCATGTGAAGAGTAAGGATTGTTAAAGCCACTTAAAAATACATCAATTAATCAGGACTGTAAGAGAGTCAAAGCTCACACAGGAAAAAATCGCTAACGAGACCCCTCCAAAAACTACAGAAATAAGCGGTGTTTTTGCAGGGAGGAATTAACCTTATTGATGCTTCTTCATTTTTGTTTGGATTCATTAATTGCTGGATTTGCTAATAGCCCCGGTACGTTTTCCTGTGGCTTCTGTGTAGCTGCCTGTTGTCAAGTGTCTTTGGGATTTTGTTTTTCACCCGTTCAAACCGATCCTGTGATAGATGCTGGGAACAGCTGATTATCGTGTGTTTGTCAGAGAAGCGACCCCAAGGGATTTACAGTAATTAGCAGTCTGCTATTGTGAGACTCTTGATTGCTGGATTTCTTTTCCAAGACCTTCATAGTGGGTAAGAAATGGAAGAATGAAAAATTTGACTTAGCAGAGTAAACATTATGGAGGGGAAAAGAGAACTTAAATATTTGAGGGTAATTTCAGTACCAGTGAACTATCCAGAAATCTCAGTTTGAAGTCAGTCCAGGAAGTTGTGTCCTTTTATTGGTTGAGGGATCATTGTACCCATCTTTCTCCTTCTGCCCTGTGCTTGACGTGCAACATTGAAGGTCAGACCCATTGCTGGGGCAGAAGTGGATGGTGCAGGTGGGCACAGGCTGGAGGAACAGAAATCGCCAGCTTCAGGATGGGTTTCTGTGGCCCTTTCTATGGAGCTTCTGAGCAGCCAATTTCCTGTTTGGACTGTTGGGAAAGGGAGGAGAACGAGAAACAAGTCTCATGGAAGATAAGACCAGAGAAGGTGGTGACCGGTTCTTGGTGGTTGGACAGACATATGAGGCCCCTGTGCCAAACTGTGGCAACTTCTTTATATCTCTAATAGCTGCTTCTCTTCATGCAGGTGCTGATGTGACTGTCACAGAGCCCAGCAGCTCTGACAGCAGAGTGGAGCGGCCAGACCCCTACACCAGTGTGGAAGAAGCCCTCCTGGGTGGGGAGGCCAGTTACATCTCCCAGTCCCTGACCCCCGAGAAGGAGGATGCGCTCCAGGCTGCCACAGTGGCCAACTTGCGTGCGGCTCTCATGAGTAAGAACAGTTTGCTGTCTCTGAAGGCCGACATGCTGGGAGAGGATAGTTCTCTGCTCTTCGAGTACCTCCCCAAAGGGACGCACTCTCTCTCCCGTAAGTTTGTACTTTTATATTGTTTTTTATTTATGGACACACTAAGTGAGAAGAGAATTCAGGTCACTGTCTTGTTTATTAGCAGTGATGCATTTATATCCAATTTATATCCTGTTGCCATTTGCAAACCTGTGTCTGGTATTGTTTCAACTGTAATGATTAAACAGCCACAGACGAAAAGTGTTGGGTGAACATGTAGGTTGCTCCTCAAATTTCTATTTTACTTGTTATAAAGCAGCTCTTACAAGCCAAATACGAAGAATTTGAGTCCCTGTGGTAAATGAGGTAGCACTGAAAGTTGTTCAGTCCAAAATTGATGTTGAAAGGCTTGACTGTTGCTGCTGTGTCTGTACAAACCATTGTGGTTCCGTAGATCACATGAAATTCTGCTGTTCGCTTTAGTCCTCTCTCTACCTAACAAGCAGCTACTGATGATTTTCTTCTACTCACTCATGGAAATGAATGTTTTGCTACTGGTGATCTGTCTGGAGACAGCTGGTGTGGACCATTATGTGCAGACCCTCCTTACTTTTCACCATACTTCTGTGTTTTCCCTGTTGTAATTGTAAAGTAATTTGATTCTCTAGTGTGCAAAGGAAGAAAAACTATTATTATTGTTAATGGTGTGTGCTAATGATGCTATGAGCAGATGGAGATCTCGTTGGTGATGTAAAATAGACCAAGTGATGACTTTCCAAGAACTTTGTGTTAGTTTCTAGCAGAAAAGGTTTAGTTTAAACTATATTGAGAAAACTGGCCAATTAAGTAAAATTAAAAGCTCACTTAAGATAACATTTATTTTAGTTTTGCTTTCCTTGATGGCAAAAGAGAATTTCCTTCTAATGGTCACAAGGGTTGTCTGTTAAAGGGAAATAACTGCACAACGTGGTGTTGGTCTGGGGCCTCTTTTTGCTTCTCATAGTGCTCTGTTCACACTTTTTTTAGGTTTCTGAGTCTTGAGAGAGAAAGTAAAATTTCTGTACCTTACCTGCAGGATAAAGACAGATGAGCATAAGGCTCGAAATTAAGAGAGTGTCCAACCATTGAAGGAGCAGAGTTTGTCAATGGGAAGGGTGTGGGCAACTGGGACCAATTTGTGGACAGCTTGATGCCAACTGGACTTAAAATAAAGCTTGATACCTTTAGAAAAGGGAGCTTATGAGGAGTGAGATAGCTCAGCATGTTTCTCCAGCCTCTGCTTGTTGAGGTCCCTGTTTTCCAGTTTTCTCACTATTTCTTGAATTTCATTCCATCAAGCTTCAGTTGTCTCATTTTCATGGACACAAAGTGAGTTGCTCAAGACATAAATCACAGAATGATTCCTAGAAAAAGACAACTGCTTGCTTAGTCTGGAGTTGTTACACCAGTAGAGGTGGCTGTGGCCTGGTAAGAGGGGTTTTTACAGCAGCAGGGAGTTATTTTTCTCTCATCTTACTCAGATTCACAGTTATCAATTTATTTTGATTACTTATATCAGAACTTTCAAGACTCTCTTGCTTTTAAGTGGTCATTATGGAATAGGACATAAAGTTTAATGAGACCTTTCAATTTGTAAAATGACAGTGAAACGAGAGGTAAGAGGATTCTGGAGCTCCCAGAGCACCGCCTGGGTTGGTTCTAGCTTTGTAGGCGTTTTCCACGTTTTTCTTCAAACACAATTTGAGGATGTTGAGTCATTTTTAAGTCCTGGCTTATAGTAAAAAAAAAAAATAAATAAAAAGAGTAGGCAGGGGCACAGTGAAAAAGGTTAAAAAAGCCCCCAAACAAAAAAGAAACAGCAAACCCAGCAGTTTTCATGTTTGATTTGATGTAAGTGATTGAGTCAAGAAGCAGTGTTCACATTTATTTGCCTTTTGTGGAAGAAGACTTCATGGAGATGGACAGAACTGAAGGGTGTGTTATATTAGACACGTTCAAACCCCTGATGAACCATTTCCAAAGGAGATTTTACTCTCTAACTTAACAGCAAATTCCCATTTTTTTTATCTTCCATTTAGCTTATACTGCTGTAGCAGCTGATAGAGGATACCCCAGGGTTTTCTTTGTACCTCATGTTCTTTTTTTCCTCTTTCATTACCTGTCGCGATAATTGTGTATGGTGGGAAATTAGTGAACATTCAGGTGATGGAAAATAAGTCCTGGGATGTATTTGGGATGGTGGGTCACTGCGATGTAGTGAAATGTAAATATGGCATGTCCAAAGTTAATCAGTTCAAACCAATTTAAAGTCAGAAGCAGAAATGTAAATATTTTGCTGGATAACCTGCAGCCAGAGGGCTCTGAGAATTTATGCTGTTTGTGGCTTATGATCAAGGTTGATGTTTGTGTCCTTGTCAGGAACCCGAAGAACACACAGGGTTTGCAACAAACCCCATGTATTGATTATTCGTGGCTGTGTGAGATCGTCTTGGGAGCTGTTAGTATCTGAACCTGAGGATGTCTCTTGGGTCAGAGGTTCATTTTTCCTCATCTTTACGTATTTTCATGGTTTGTTGGGTTCTTCGGTGCTGGTTCCCATCCCCAGCAGTGCTGGTCTGAGCTCTCTGGGCAGTGGGGTGTGTTTGACTGAGCTTGGATAGAATTGTTCCGTGTGGTTACTCCCCTTCTACAGAACTCTCAAGGGCTTTGCCTGAATGTCTGTAGCTGATTATGCCAAGTAGAACCAAGAGAAGGTGAATGTTAGTGTTAATCAGAAAACCAGCTGGGTCATATCCTTCTTTCCTGATTTTAAAAAAACCCCAATTCCTAAAGCTGTCAGATTTGGGGGTGTCTGACTCTCCTAAAGGGCAGTTCCTCCACATTGCCAGAATAGTATGTTACAGACTGTTTATTTTTTATATGTCTAAGTTTGGCTTTTCCTGTTTACCCTGTTGCAACCGAAACTGTTTATAGAAGCAGTTCCTGCAAAACTCACTGTCCAAGTGATTACATGGTACACAGAGCCCTTTTTCTTTTGGGGCAAACCAACTAATAGGTTATTTTTAGTCAGCAGTTCATCAGAGCCAGTAATTTATTCTCACTCTGGATGTTAAAGTAACTTACACAGCACCCTACTTTCCTGGAGGGTGTTAAAGGCGCTCAGTGCCGCCTGGAATTTCTGTATTCCACGAATCTGGTGAATGGAAGGTTTAGGGGAGAATGGGTGCGGTGTTCAAATGAGATAAAATAACCTTTTTGCCTTTCTCTTGTTGGCAATAGCTCCCTTTTCCAGCTGTAAGAGAAATCCTGTGTCCGTGTAAATAACTGCTAAACCACTGCGTTGTCTTCCCTGCACAAACTGACCAAAGGAAAGAGCTTTTCAGTCCTGGTTTTAGCATTAAAATCCTTTTCATTTCAGTACAAAATTGGGAGGGGAAGTAAGGTTTCTTACAGAATAGGACAAAAGTCTGGTTCAAGCGCTGCCTTGCGTCTCATGCACCAAGTGCCGGGTTGGTCCTGTGGGTTTCTCTTCTCATGTTTTACTTGCAGCTGTTGAAACCAAATAAATACTAAGGACTGGTTTAAAATCATCTTTGTACAGTGTTGCGTTGTGAATCTTCGTGGCTCTGACAGAGTTTGTTACTCCTTACTTTAATTGCTTATTCATTAGCCTTTTGCTTTAAGAACTGACCCCCAAGTGGCTGAGGAACCCATGTAACTCTGTAGAGGGGCTGATCAAGAATTAAATCAAACCAGACCCCACTGGTTTATCTTTACTAGATCCTAAAACCACTGCTTAAGGAAGTACAACCAGGAGATAACCTGTGTGTTGTCTGTGATCACAGTGTGTGGATTCACTGTAAACAGAGTGGTTTAGGATGTTTAGGGTCGAAAAGGGATGTGAGGATATCTGGACAGGAATTCTGCCATGAACCTGCAGAGCTGGATTCCTGGTGATGGTTTCTAGTGAGAAACACTGATGAGGTCACTTATTCTCCATTTTTTCCTATCTTGAATTTATGGGGTTTTCACATCTGTTGTGCTGAGCACCACCAGAATGAGAGTGTGACCTGTTCTTACCCAGCGATACCAGTTTGCGATCAAAGTGGAGGAAGGCAAATCAAACATCCAGCTTGTGGCCCAAGAGCCGAATTTCCTCTGAGAGCTGATTTAAAAGTTTGGGTTGGGATTGTTTGTGTTGAAAAACCTTTGTCTGGTTTCACTCCAACACTTTGTTGTGACCCAGATCACAGCTCCTTGTGTTTGAGGACTGAGTGTAAACTTGGACTTCTTATTTGTAGCTGTGTTGAAGGTTTGAAGGTTTCAACTGGACTCTTAGAAGGAATAAAAGCCTTTAGGGTGCTTTAAACGTAAGTTTATTTACATTGCCATATTTGCTTCCTTGCTCTTAAAAATAATGACCTGCTCGATATGTTGTTCCCGTATTCAGTCGAGATGTATGATAATATTTATGTAACGTGGGCTGAGCTGGATTACAGAGCTCTTATTTGTTTTGTCACTGATTATCAGGGCACTCTGCAGTACTGTGTACCCTTTGGCTGTTGCTGCAAGGCAGGCAGGGGGATGTGATTCTGCTCAGGCTGGAGCAATCCTGTTTTCCTTTTGAATGATGGTAGATTTTCTAGAATGTGATGACTGTCAGGTGTACAATAGAATATATATGTATTGTGAAAGGGACTCTCTTTCTCATCTTTTATAAAGCACTTTGAGATCAAGGACTGCTGGTACCATAGAAAATAAATCATGAGATCTGATCTTTTCACATACATTTTCCAGAAGGCTTTTGATAGAATCAAATCTAGATGTGTGATAATTAGTGATTGAGGTGCTTGGCTTTGACGTGGGGTTTCTCAGAATCTCTTTAGTTGGGATAAGATCATCAGGTCCAGCCTTTGATCCAGCACTGCCATGTCACCACTAAACCATGTCCCTAAGCACCGCTTTCCACCTGTCACCAGTTTCACCAGTGCCTTGGGCAGCCTTTTCTCCAAGAAGTGTTGTGCAGGAATGCGATTGCTGTGGATTTGTGCTGCTTTCTCCCGACGGACACTCTGGTGAGCGTGCCACCAGCTCCACTGCGGACACCATGAGGCATTTTGGGTGGGGAGGCTGGTTTAGTCCCAAAAACAAGCACCTGGCATCGGTGCCCTGCTGCATTCCCTGACACTGCCGGAAGAGAAGCGGCGAGCACTGGTCCTTTACAAGACTTTTTTCTGAAAGCACCAGCTGGTGCTTGTTCACGTGGGTGAGATTCGTTTCCTGTGTTCCCCAGGGCCTGGCACCAACTTGAACCGCTCAAGGGGCGAATGTGATGGCAAAGTGGAAGCACCATCATCCCCCCCGCTGCCTTCAGCACACCTTGTCACTCAGAGCCCCCCAGGGACCGGCTCTGCTGGTGAAATGTCACCAGAAGCTGTGACAAAAGGAGACTTGGCCTCTGCGGCTCAGGTAAGAGCTTTGGGGGGGTGGGAAATGCAGAGGGTTTAGGTTAAGCACATTTTCCCCAACCAAACGTCCCTAAAACCCCTTTCTTGGATCTTTTATTTTTTTTTTTTTAAACAGACATGATAAATCTGCTGAGGTCAAGGCTGCTGCCGCTGCCCTAATTTTAGCGGCTTGGCCTCAGCAAAACCTGCCTTAAAAAAAAAAACCAACCCCAAACACCTCTGCTGGTTGGCATTTGGAGGTTTTTTTGCCCAAGCTTGGGCTTTCTGTATGATGTGAATCAGGAGTTGGAAGTACAATCCATAGCTTTCTGTGGCTCTTGTTAATATTTTTTTAAATATTTGTAAAGATTTTAATTTTTTTCCCATTTTAAAATATTTCAAAAATAAAATAGTATTTAAAAATATTTTTAATATTGCTTTGCAGTTTATTATTTTAAATATTTATTTCAATATTTGCAATATTTGGGACATTTTGTATTTTGAAATATTTTGGAAGATTTAATATTGAGTATTTTGAATAATATTTTTGAATTTTAATAGCCTGCATATTTAAAATATTTAATATTTTAAATATATTTATGATTTGGGAATATTGTTCAAATTGGGAATTTGAAGTTGTCAAAATTTGTGTAAATATTTTGAGTATCCTTTTTAGGATTAATATTTTTTGAATATTTAAATATTTGAGAGTCAAAACACACATTTGCCCTTTGCTATCCCCTCAGAGCAAAACAAGCTGCTTGGAATGGCTAGTAGCCACTTGCCTGGTGTCCAGCAGCCCTGCCCAGGCTGCATCATGCCTCTGCCTCATGGTGGGTTGCCATCTGCTGCTTGCTGGCAGATTGCACATGGCTCAGGAAAAAAATCAGATCACTTTTATTTATAATTTGGCTCAGCAGTGCCACCGGAGAAAGGGCCCTGAGCAGGAAGTGTTTGTTTTCTGTGTGGAAAGAAAAAGGAGCTTTGTAGGGCTGCAGGAATAAAAAAATAATCCCCGTTCTGTTGTATCTGCTCAGAACTTTCTGTCCAGGCTGTTGGCCCAAGCTCAAGGAGGCTGCAACCTGGACCTAAATGGGCACCTTGATGCCTGTCTTGAAAACACCAAATCTTGCACAATATGGCCCAGTTACCTTGGCTGATCTGACAGGGAGAGCTTTGTGAAGGCAAACGAGGTTGCCAAGTCTGACCACGAGCCCCTCCCGTAGTGAAGGGGTGACGTGACAGCAGTGAGGAGTGGGGGTCTGGGCACTGACCGCAGAGAACCCTGCCCTAACCCGGGTCTGCTTTTCCTTGGCAGGCTGCTTACGAGGGAGTTCTAGCACTTTGGCAGTTCGATAACTCTGATTCAGGTAAGCAGAGAGAAGACGACTGCTCTAAATTGTCAGAGTTTTATCCCAGACTACGCTGATTTGTACTCGTGTGTGTGGCTGTATTTCCTTTTCAGACACCAGTTTCTCCAGATCTGAAGACCTGGACGCTGACAGCTCGTTGCTGGACTCAGCCCTTGCCACGAGGTTGACTTGTGGCTTCTGCAGGAGGGTTTTCCAGCGTGCCGAGGAGCTGAGGGAGCACATCCATGAACATGCCTTCTCCATGCTTCTTCCTTTCGACTTGGTTGACTTCTCTCGGTCTGGCCTGGCTGACTCCATGTCCCCCAGCCACCTTGGCCGCTTCCAGTGCTCCCAGTGTCCTGCCAGCTTCACGCTGAAGTCCAACATGGACCGGCATGAGAAGACCATCCACTTCAACTGTAAGAAGATGCAGTGTGCTACCTGTGCCAGGCTGTTTTGAGACAAGACAAACTTAAACCGGCACCTTCCGTCTGAGCACACAGGCCTTTGTCTGTCTCCTCTGTGGCAAGGGCTTCGGTGCCCAGAAGAACCTCTCTGGCCGTGGCCAAGCATGTTACCTGGGCTCTGCCGGGCTGGGCGGGTTGGAGCTTTTGAACAGTGTAGGACAAAAGGAGGATCTGGAGGATGCGTAGCTATCCTTGGTGTGTGTGAAATGCTGAGTTGAACCTAGGAGAGTCTGTTCTAATCCAAATAAACCTAATGCAATAGAATAACAACCCCAAAGGTGGAGACCGGAGTGGTTCTAGGCTTTGTGTGGCTGCAGCCACAGTGTGATTTCAGTGCAAAGATAATGTTTGTCAGCCATTTTTGTGGTGTGATCACCCCGCGTGCTCATTCTACCTTCGGCTCTCTGTATCAGCAGATCTCAAAGTGCTTTATAAGAGTAATGATGGTGCTTGCCTCATTTTCCTCAGGAAAATAACGGTTCTCAGCTCACTGAGCGCAGTAGCGAGTCTTAATAATATAGAATTTAGTCTTTTGAGCTCTACTCTGGGGCTCTCTCTTGTTAGACAGTTTGGGTGTTTCAGGGCTTTATCAGCTTGAGATTAGTAACTGGGAGAGCACTGGGTTGCTCAGCGCTATAAGCTGTTCAAACTGGTTTTCTATGGCATTTAAAAATAGAAAAACATGCTGCTTGATCCTTAGTGCAACATGGTTGTTTATTTGGGCTTCCAAGTTGTTGTGAGGGTTGTATATTTTATTGATGTTATGTTTGAGGGCTTTTAGGACTTTTTAGAAGAATGTACTGGAGGGTGGCTGTGGAGTTTGGGATTTTTGCTCATTTTTCTGACCCATTTGTTGTCCATTTGTAATTAAATTAGCCAGACTGAGCGGATGCTGCTGAAACTGGAGTGAGGAGGCTTCACACAGGGGATCTAGCTCTAATCTAAGCTGCATGTGTGAAATCAGTAGTGGGTGTTCTTGGAGGATGGAATCCGTACTGCAATTCCTATTTTATTATGGGGAAATTATTTTCCTAACTAGATCACGTACTTCTGTGCCCGTCACTTTATATTTACGTGCAAATCCAGGTGATGATGACTGTGAAACCAAGATACTGTCATTTCGTTCTTCTCCAGGCTCTTCAGAGAAGTCTCTTTACTGATAACTTGTTGTATCTCAGGGAGACAGAAAAGGAGAAATACTTGCACAAAGGGGACTTGTGCAGCCTGGAGGTCTCTGGCGGGGAGTTTGTTGCAGAGCTGTTTGCTGTGGAAAGCTGGATACGAGGGATTGTCCATCTCTTGCTGCTCTTGTAGGGAGAGAACATGGATATTCTGGCGCAGCCCTGCCCTGCCCACTCCTGCTGTGAGTCAGAGCTGCCACAGCTCTGTGCTGGCGTTCTGCGCATTGGGAAACCAGAGTTTCCCCCCTTGGCTTAGCTCTTACTCTTTATTGGAGCAGCGTGTGGTCAGAGCAGAGAACATGTTCCTATAGAATCACCATACTTCAATTGTATTTTAAAAACTATTTTATTTTACCAAGTTGTGCTCACTTTTTTCACTCCTGTTCCCACTGACACCTTTGGCCTTGAGGCCCAGGCTCTGTCTCAATGTGTGGGGTTTATGGTCTGTCACCTTCCCTTGTTACAGATGTCAGTTTAGTTGCCTCATCATGTATTTTCTTCCTAAATAACCAGCTAGTGAGGAAGGACAAAACTGAGCCAGAAAATGGTGACCAAGACGAGCCTTATCTGTAAAATGAGGAGCAGTGTGGTGGGATTTTCTTCAGTTGGAAAAGCAAGGGACCAGCAAAAGGAACTTGAGCACACTCTAAAAGATTTCATTCACATGGTGATAGTTAACAACATCTCCTATTAGTTCCTTTTTTCCTCATATTTGAGAGTTTAACTCAACAGGGAACTATTTTTCTGTAGTCAGGTCAAGTCTTCCTCCCTCCCAGAGCTTAAAGTAGTGTTTTACTTGGCATGGATGTCAGAGAGCTTCCTGGCTTCTTCAGCATGGTGAGCTTCCAGCCTTTCCCTTCAGGATCAGTAGAACCCCAGAGCAGAGCCTTACAGAGGCTTGTTAAAACCTGGATCTCTGTATTAGGAAACACCATGGGAAGATGATGGAAATGTGAGTCTGACAGTTAAAGTGAACTTTAGAACCTTCATTAAATTCCAGTGGACATTTCCCAATCCTCAGTGCTGATCTTCAACGGTTGTGTTCCGTAGCTCCTTGCTTAGGGTACTGCTGTTAGCAGTTTTAACCGTATTGAAGATGTTTTGTTTTAGCTCCATAAAACATTGTCATTTAGACAAGAGGTTACATTGTGCCAGGGTTGGTATAAGTTCCTCAGTTATTTTGAGGCACCGCAGTACAAGAAGGAGGTACTGGAGTGGGCCCAAAGACGGGCAGTGAAGCACAGCTTCACTGGGTCTGGAGGGCAGGTCTGATGCGGAGCGGCTGAGGGAGCTGGAGTTGCTTTGTCTGGAGAAAAGGAGGCTGAGGGGAGACCTTACTGATCTTTGCAGCTACCTGAAAGGAGGTTATAGAGAGTTAGGGGTCAGTCTCTTTTCTCCCAAGTCACTAGCAATAGGACAAGAGGAAATGGCCTCAAGTTGTGCCAGGGGAGGTTTAGATCGGACATTAGGAGAAGTTTCTTCTCTGACGGAGTGGTCAGGAGTTGGACCAGGCTGCTCAGGGTGGGTGTGAAGTTGCCATCTCTGGAAGGATTCAGAAAATGAATGGATGTGGTCCTAAAAAACAGGATTTAATGAGCAGAGGGGGGTTGGGTTGGAGGTTGAACTTGATCATCTTTGAGGTCTCTTCCAACCTTGATGATTCTGTGAATCTGTGAGATGTTAACTCTGCTGTACAGGTATTTTCCTGATGCCATCATTTTCAGGTGTGCCCTTTTGCAGATCTGAGAACTATAAATGTGTGGCTATTTGGTGAAACAGGAATTATTAGTTTTCAATAAAACCAGAGCTGCAAAACATGTTCTGTGACTTACTTTTGACTAGAAGCGAACTAGAAGGTGAATGTGCTTATTCTCAGGTGATTGAAGCTGAACGCAGGCAAAAGGAAGTGTGAGGGATCTGGAAATCACAACAGATTAGGAATACGTGATTGGAGATACATGTAGGTGGTTTGGGAGAAAGACTTCTTACAAGCAACTCCAGTGCTAAGACAAGGAGTATGGGTTCAAGCTAAAAGAGCAGAATTAGATGAGGTCTGAGGCAGAAATTCCTCCCTGTGAGGGTGCTGAGGCACTGGAACTGGTTGCCCAGGGAGGTTGTGGCTGCTTCATCCCTGGAAGTATCCAAGACCAGGTTGGATGGGGTCTGGGCAACCTGGTCTGGTGAGAGGTGTCCCTGTCTGTGGCAGGGGGTTGGGACTGGGTGATCTGTGAGGTCCCTTCCAACCCAAACCAGTCTGGGGATCTATGAAACACGTGTCTGGTAGAGTCATGTGGCTCTGTGTGTGGAAGTACCGTGGCAATGATGCAGATAATAAAACTGATATTTGGAATTGCCTTTTCAGCTTCTACAGTAGCTCAGCCATAAAGTGGAGGGGCAGTGATTGTGAGGAGGCATCTGATCACTTAGATTGTACCTGGTCCTGTAACTTCCTAACAACACAAGGAATAAGGGATGTGGCAGGATTCTCTTCTCCAAAGTGCTTTTGCTTCATCATTATGGGATCTGGTTGCCATCAGGATGTCCATGTCAGCTTTTCCTGAGCTAAGGTGGTTAAACCCAACTCTCTGAGCAGCTAGTCCTGCCACACACTACACACATTGAGTAGAGGTGGATGTGGCCTTGGCTAGAGGAAGAGGAGCATCCTGTCCCCTCTTGCCTTCCCTTGATCAGCTTAGAGTTTCCTTACGTTGTTTAGACTCTCATTAATAGATTTACAGTGATTCTGGGGAATAGAAGTGATTTCTGGGATTCTTCCCCTTGGGCTAGAAAATTCTCTTGAATGTCCGAAATGCACTAAAAAATGCTACCAAACCACCACAAAACAGCTCCTGTATGGTGGGCCACCACACAAGGACAGGATAAAAAACCAACCAATTCAAACTGCAACTCGAAGCATTTTTTTCCACCAAAAAAAAGAAGTGCAGCATGTGTTGACTTCTAAAAACTCAAAGCAAACACAGACAGAATTTGTATCGCGGCACTTTGGAAGATCTTGAACCACTAAAGCTTCTCAGACTACTTTTTTTGCCCTGAGCTTGTGTGTCAAGATATTTGTTCCTGAGCTTGCGACGAGGTGCTTCTCCTGGTTATGAAGGGTGATGTTCCCTCGTCTAAGTGTCTCTAACAGTATCACGTAGTTTGCACCTACATGACATGTAGTTGCTTTTCCCATTCTCTCTCTTTTGCAAAGATGAGGTAAATTTCTAAAGCAGAAGAGGGGAAAAGCCCCCAAATTGGGCATTTAAAAGACCCCAACCACTTGCTTTGAGAACTAACGATAATGAGAAGAAAAGAAAATGGAATTGCCAGTGGGAGTAAGGAAATGATGGTGCCCTGGGCACTGGTGAAACTGCACCAGTTTTGGGCCCCACACTGTAAGAAAGACATTGAGGTGTTTGAGTGAGGACAGAGAAGGGCACCAAAGCTGGGGTTAAGGGATTGTGAGGAACAGGTCTGATGGGGAGAGGCTGAGGAAGTTGGGATTGTTTAGCCTGAAGAAGTGGAGGCTGAGAGGAGACTTAATAAGGAGACCTAATAAGGAGGCTTTGCAGCTACCTGAAAGGAGGCTGTAGATAGGCTGGTGTTGGCTTCTTCTTTCAAATAACTACTGACAGGACAAGAGGAATGCAAGTTGCCCCAGGTGAAGTTTAGGTGGGAAATTAGGATAAATTTCTGTAGTGAAAGAGCAGTTACACATTGGAACAGACTGCCCAGGGAGGTGGTGGAGTCCCCATCCCTGGAGGTGTTCAGAAAGCAAGTGGATATGGCACTATGGGACATGGTCTTGGTGGTCATGGGGGTGTTGGACTGAAGATCAGACTTGATGATATTAGAAGTCCTTTCGATCCTTGATGGTTCTGTGATACTAGGAGGTGGAGATCTAAAATCGCATCCATGTGGACAGCTGAGTCCAAACTTAGGTCAGGGTAGGTGTCTTCAAGGAGCAGCAGACTCTGCTTTCACCTGCTGTATTTTGGGCTTGGGTTGGAGGAGGTAAAACCAACATTCTGCTGCCTGGTGGGCATTCTGGGTCTGCTCCCAGAGCTCATCTATGGAGAGAGAAGGAGAGAACCAGCAGTGTCCAGGTGGCTTCAAAGAATCAATCTCTTCATTCTCAGCAAAACAGGACTGGGGAGGGGGCAAGAGAAAAGCATGCAGTCGTCTTGTGAGGGTCCTGCTGTGATTCAGCCTTCTGTAGCCACTTCTGGTCCTGTACCTGTGCTGCTGTGGTGGTGGTTGAGAGCTGGGTAGTGTGCTTTTGGGGCCTCTCCTATCTTCTCTGGGCAATCCTTGGTCTCTGCACCTTCCTGTCAAACACTCAGGTGTGGGATGATGTGCTTGCATCGCCCCATGAGTAAACTGCAGCACATGGTGGTGATGGTGGGGTTTTGAGCTTCTGTTCCTTTCTTCCACAAACAGCAGTGTTCTGGTGGTGGTAGATCTTTCCCTTGAGGCTAATTCCTTATAATTCATCAGAATTCCAGCAGATTTTCAGCTCTGTATTTGCCGTGTAGCAAGTGCTGGACTGTTTGTGCTGTGGATTGTTGCTAGATGTTGCTTGTTCAGAAGCTGCTCTGATGGAGGTACCCGAAGTTCTTAGCTTCGGTGACTTGAATGCAATGAGATAAAAGTAAGAACTGAGAGGTTCCATGGTGAGAGTGGGATGTGAAACAGTGACTAAGGAGACTTGGAACCTTCTGTAAGTAATGGTTGTGTTTTCCTCGTTCTCTTGCAGTCAATGAGTTCACAGTCATCAGGAAGAAGTTCAAGTGTCCCTACTGCAGCTTCTCAGCCATGCACCAGTGCATCCTCAAGAGACACATGCGGTCCCACACAGGAGAACGGCCCTACCCCTGCGAGATCTGCGGGAAGAAGTTCACCCGTCGGGAGCACATGAAGCGACACACCCTGGTACGTGCTGTGGGCAGGTCTGAGCAGTGGCTGGGCTCAGTCCCACCCCAAATGTCCAGGTTCAGTTGTGAAGCAGCCCAGAAGACCACCCATATCGTGGGCTGGATCAGAAGTGTCACCAGCAGATCAAGGAATGTGATTCTCCTCCTCTACTCTGTTCTTGTGAGATCTCGAGTCCCCAGTATAAGGACATGGAAGCGTGGGAGAGAGTTCAGAGTAGGCCACAAGGGTGATCAGAGGGCTGGAACCCCTCTGCTCTGGGGACAGACTGAGGGAGTTAGGGCTGTTCAGCCTGGAGAAGAGAAGGCTCTGAGGGGAACCTTTTAGCAGCTTCCAGTTCCTGTAGGGGCTACAGGAAAGCTGGAGAGCAACTTTTTACAAGGGATTATATTAATAGGACAAGGATGATGGGGTCAAGTTACAAGAAGGCAGATTTAGATGAGATCTGAGGAACAGATTCCTCCCTGTGAGGATGCTGAAGGTCTGGAACAGGTTGCCCAGAGAGGCTGTGGATGCACCCTGTCTGGAAGTGTTCAGGGCCAGGTTGGATGGGACTTCAGGCATCCTGGTCTAGTGAGAAGTGTTGCTGCACTGGCAGGGGGTTGGAGCTACATCATCTTCAAAGGTCTCTTCCAGTCCAAAGCATTTGATGGTCCCATAATAATCTTTCTAAAGACATTTTTGGATGTCAAGGGCCAGATAACATTTCTGTGTTTAACAGTAATTTGCTGATCAGGGAAATGGGGTTAATTCCTGCTCAGCTGCATCTGGTAACAGGATTCACCTTGAATGTGCTGGGTAAACCATCTCTGCTGGAAATGAGGCAGAGAGGTGATGGGGCTTCGCACAGATGTTTCAGTTACCCATCATTTTAGTAGCTGGTTTATAATTTCTTCCTCTGTCCTGCTCCTCCAGCCCTTATTCTGCACCCTGAGATCCTGTGATCCTGTTCAGCTTTTGATGCCTCAAAGTCATCCTTCTAACAGTGATAGCGAGTGATAGATCCTCTTAGGTGGCTTTGCCCAGCCCTGTCCAGCTCCTTTTTAAAAAGCTTCCACATAGTTGGGGAAAAAATTAGAATCTGATGACTTTGCTTGAAGAACAGATGATGAGGATTCACTCAAAGCTGGGAGAAGCTGAAGCTGCAGCACATCAGAGGGACTCACAGGCTTTGAGTGCAGCGGGGACCGCTGCAATACAGAACCTGAGCAAATGCTGTGCTGCTGCGAGGGCCCGGGGTAGGTAGGATGGGTCAGTCTACAGTTGTCCCAAGTACCTCCAGTTCATCTGAGTGTTGGGATGAGCAGTGATGGAGAACCTGGATGTGATCCCATGCATAGGTGGTAGTGGGGAACTAGCCTTGCTGAGTGGGTCCTTCCAGTAAAAGGAAGGACTTTTCCAGGCAGGGAGCATTGAGCCAGCAACACCCTTCTGACAGAGCGTTGTGAGCGCAGAAAGAGTAACCATGTTCAGCAAAGGATTGGGCACGGATGGTGGTCTGATCTGGATGAGCCCAAAGCACTGGCCACACTGCGGGGCAGTACAAGGTGGATCGTTCTCTGCCTCTACAGCCCTTCAAAGCATCTCTCTCTGGACACTTGCCAGGGTGAGCTCCTGGGCTGATGTTAACATTGCTCCTGCCCTTTTGGATCTTGACAGCAGTGGGAACAGGAGAGAAAGTGCTAAAACTCTGGGTTAGCTGTGGTTAAAGTTCTCAGGAAAAAATTCCTCCCTGTGAGGGTGCTAAGGCACTGGAACAGGTTGCCCAGGGAGGTTGTGACTGCTCCATCCCTGGAAGTGTCCAGGGCCAGGTTGGATGGGGCTCAGGGCAACTTGATCTGGTGAGAGGTGTCCCTGTGTGTAGCAATGGAGTAGAACTGGGTGATCTGTGAGGTCCCTTCCAATCCAAACTAGTCTGTGATTCTGTGAAACACCTGTTGCATGGTGGGTGGTTCTAGGCTTTTTTGCTTTTTGAAAGTTTTCCTGGTGGTGCTGGTGGTTTGGTACAACTGTCACAGCCTCAAAAACCAAGAACAGGGGAGGAGAAGATGAAGCGATGATGCTTCCCTCAGTGCCTCTGGTTTGCTGGTCAAAAGCAGCCTCAAAGGACTTTCCATCATGTGACACCATTAGAGGACAGATTTAATCCTGGTGGGTTGGAGCAGGTGACATGACAATCTCACGCCGTGGGCTGGTTTTGCCTTTGCAGAAGGATGTGGACCATGTCCATCCCTGCAGCCTTCTAACTTCCCTGACCCTTCTCCTTTTTCAGGTCCACAGCAAAGATAAAAAATATGTCTGCAAGGTTTGCAACCGGGTGTTCATGTCTGCGGCCAGTGTGGGGATCAAGCACGGCTCTCGCCGCCACGGGGTTTGCGCTGACTGCTCGGGGCGAGGTATCGCCGGTCACCTGGACCACAATGGCGGGGAAGGGTCCCCAGATGACTGCTACCCCGGGGAGGGCCAGTACATGGAAGACCCTGATGACATCAAAGTGGAAGGGGATGAGGAGATGGGAGACGACGACGACATCAAGTGGAAGGATGATGTGGGGATGTCACAAGATGATGTCATTTTAGATGACGATAAAGATGTCGACTCTCCGCAGGAGCAGGACAACTCTGGGGAGAATGACAAGGATTTTACCTGGATTTCTTAGGGATTTTTTGGATTTCATTCTGTTTTTTTTTCTGGTTTTTGTTCCACTCTGTCATTTGTAGGGGGAGGGAGGGTTGGGGGAGGAAGGAATATGTTGGAAAAAACAAAACAAGAACCCAACTAAGTAGCCTTGTTGTCGTCCGTGTGTGCAAAATAATTCTCGTGTTTTCTAAACAAATCCTTCTCGTTCCACTGTAACACTGAGCAACATTGCTGCCAGCAACACTACTGACTTCACCTTCCCCCTTCCCCCTCCACCAATGGCTGTGGTCCCAAGCCCTGCTGCATGCAATAGGGAAGGTTGGGTGAAGCATTTGTCCCCTTCCCAGCCCCAGAGAGGTTCGTGTGTCCCACGCAGGTGGTTTTTTTGGTGGTGGTTGGTTATTTTTCAACCCCTTGTCTGTGTGCTCAGAACCCAGCAGCAGCAGCAGAGTGCCCAGCTCACAGATGTGTGTGGTGGAGGGTTTCTCTGGATGACACCAGCCTTTTGCAAAGGTATTTACAGAGGGCTTTTATTATTTTGATTTGGTTATTTTTTTAATTGGAGCCAAATAGATCAAAAGGCAAATCCAGGTTACAGCCTTACAAATTCTTGTCTTGGATTCTCAGCTTCCAAAAGAATCACCCTCAAAGAAGATTCCTGCGTTTCTTGGACCTACTGGCATCTTCCCCATGTCCCGTCTTCCAGCCTTGGTCATCCAAAATGCTCACTGGTGCTTCCACGAGCACCTTCTGCCCATCAGGACATGGGGAACTCTCGACCTGGTGTTCCTCTCTGCAAGGATCTTCACTCTTCTCCCTCTGCTCAGCTGCCTTTTACACAAATATATGCAAAACCGTAGCAAGAAGGAGGAGTTAGCGAAGCACTGGATGGACTGGGATTAGGCAAGAAGCCGTAGTGAGGAGATCCCAGCAGGGTGCAAATCTTGCTGCTCCCTTCCTGTAGACTTTGGTGGGACCAGGATTTCACCTGGGCCACATCGTTCTTCCTCGCCATTCTAAAACTGAGGCGATTCATGATGAAAACCATCAGCTGTAGCTGCACTCGGTTTCAGAGAGTTTTTCAAATAAACCTTTTTTAAACGGGAAGGAGGTTTCTCTCCCAGCGTGTCCAGACAGACTGCGTTCAGATCCTGCTTGTCCATATTGGCCACCGTTGCCTTCTTCCAGCTATGCCGAAACGACGACGACAGCTACCCCAGCGCGTTGGAAGTTCTTGAGGAGAAGCTCGTTCCACCCTTCGCCTCTTTGCTTCTGGTGCTTTTTGTTTTTTAAATAAAACTAAAAAAAAGCTGAAGACCTCAGTCCTTCCTCCCATTGGAGCAGTTTTCACCGACGCCTGTGCCCTGCTGCAGGAGACCAGCCACTCCCAGAAAGCCAAACGACTCAAGGTGCTACTTCCCTCCCCACAGTGGGACCGCGCAGGGTGCAGAACTTCAGGTCTGGTTGCTCCTTCTCTGAGAGCTCAGTTCCACTCTGTGAAGGAAATGAGAAGGATATTGTGTGCAAGAAACCCCAGTAAAGCAAATAACCTCCTTTTGTTAGGGAAAACCTTAAAATTTTGCATTTTAGTCTTCTGGTAAAGCCCTCCCACCCTATGGAAAAGCTGCCGGAGCAAACCCAGCGCTTCCCCACTGGACCTTTGTATCCTTTCTTTTTATTTTATTATTTTATGGATGGAGGGGGGGTCATGGTTTCCTTAACCCTGACTCTTTCCCCATGGGCTCGGTATTTATTGTCATTTATCCTGTAAATATTGTTGGGGGGTGTCGGAGGTGCTGGACGTGCAGCCTCACCTGTTACGTGTAGACAAATACAGACAGTACTTAAAGGATGGCCTGCAGCTCTTGCTTTTTTACGTGTGCAAAGCTATTTCAAACACAAACGTCAAACCCTCAAAAAAAACCCTCTTTGGAAACTCCCACAAACCCTGTTTGAAGCCTTGAAATCCCCCAAAAAAACCTCATTTGAAGCCCCCCAAAACCCTACTTGAAACCCACCAAAATCTCTATTTGAAACCCAAATAAAACCCCTTCAAAATCCCAGAAAACCCTTTTGAAACCCCCTAAAAAACCCCTTTGAAACTCTCCAGAAAGTCTGTTTCAAACATCCAAAACCCCTGCCAGAATCCCCAAAAAACCCCCTTCAAACCCCCCCCAAAAACCCATTTGAGACCCTAAAGAACCCTTTCAAATTCCCCCCATAAAACTTATGAAACCCCAAAAAGCCCCTTTGAAACCCCCTGAAAAGTCTGTCTGAAACATCCAGAAAACCCCATTCAAAACCCCAAAACTGTTTGCAGCCCCTTGGTGTCCATGACATTCTGCTTCGCCCATCTCCTCTGACCCCAGGACACGTGGCCAGTGCTGGGGTTCCCAGTGAGGAGTGGGAGCTGCTGGTCCGAGCTCTCCTCTTCCTTCTCCTGCCACTCAGTCTCTGAGTTTTGGGGTTTCTTAGTTTGACTTTGCATTTCCTTTGGGGAAACACTTGATTTCTGGTTTTTTCTTTCCTAGTGTTTTATGGGTTGAGTGGGCAGGGAGTGGGGAGCCTCTGGAGCCCTTGGAGTTGAGGACTCAAAGCACTGGTCAAAAAATATAACGACTTAAAAAAATGAGAGAAAACCAGAAAAACCCCGTAAAATCCAACTAAACCATCTCCCCATTGTAACCCAGCACACGGTTCTCTGTCCCTAAAGATGCTGATTGCAACCCTGCGGCTCATAAGGAAGAATTTTGGGGTTTGGATTTATTTTTGTTTCAATGCCACCAGAACTTCCTGAAACTTCATGTAGGGTCTCCGTGTGCAAATGTCTGCTTTGGGGTTTAAGTGAACCCCCATCCCCAAATATCCCACCTGTTCTGTCCCAGACAAACGCTGATCTTTGTGTTTCCCTTTAGGGTTTTGTGTCCTGCACAGAGGCTTCCTGGTCTACAGTCATTATGTAGATGTGTGTGGGTCTGTACGGTCAGGATTGGATTCACAACTCCTCCATTTTTCGTCCTCCCCAGATTTAGGGACAATTTTCTTGTCCCTCTCTGAATTTCTGGATTTACCTCAGATTTTTTGGTTCACAGGAAAGTACAGAGAACCTTTCTGGGTGCCAACAGCATCGGCCTGACCAGGGAAAAGTCATTGAGGATTCACCAGCCCACGCTGGAGGATTTGGGGCTGGGGCTGCCTCTGGAGACAAATATGGGTCTTGTGGCACCTTCTGGCCCTCTGTGTCCCACAGTCAGGTTTTACACTGAGACGTTCCCCCAATTCTGTGTGTTTTAAGGTCACCCTGAATTCTCACAGCCACAGCCCGGGCAGGGATGTGACTGATGGAGGTTTGCAGTGACCATCCGTTTCCATTCCCCTTTCCATTCCCCTTTCCATTTCCTTTCCCATTTCATTTTCCTTTTTCCATTTCCTTTCCCCTTTTCCATCTCTCTTTTGTTAATAACTTCATGAGAAAGCAGCGTTCTGGGGCTGGGAACAGACTGCTTTTGGTCGCCCGTTGTCCCTTCTCTCCTCCCTTGAACACTCAGGGCTTTGACAAAGAGTTTGGGCTCCACGGCTTGGTCTGGGAGGAACCCCCCACCCCCCACTTTTGCACAGAGCCCTTGAAGGTCGGAAACTCCATGAAAATACAGAAACCCTGGGCGTGTATCGCAGCCTTAAGGAAGAGAGTCTTGGTTTTGCCTCGTTCTGTGAGAAGTGCAGCTCCTACAAAAGCCACCGTGCCTGACGGTCCTTTGTCTTTTATTTCCTAGATTCTCTGTCGGGTTTTGAGTCTCTACGTTTATTTTATTTTATTTTAAATTATTTTATTTTTAAATTTCACTGTATTTTTTATTATTTTATAATTTCATTATTATTTTTAAAATGTATTTTATTTTTTTTGTTTTATTTTTCTTTTATTTTCAGTTAATTTTATTAGATTATTAAACTATTTTCTTCTATTTATTTTATTGGGTTTTAATTTTAAAACTTATTTTTCTTTTTAATTTCCTATTAGTTTATCAATTTATTATTTTTAATTGTATTTTTATTTTATTTCATTATTTCTAAACTATTATTTTATTATTTTTATTGTTCTTAATTTTATTCATTTGTTTTCTGTATTATTTTATGTTATTTTCTTTATATTCTTTATTTTCATTCTTCATTTACTTTTTAAACTTGATTTTATTATTCATTTATTTTTAAATTATTTTATTTCCTAATTATTCTATTATTTTTAAATTATTTTATTCTTTTATTGTGATTATTTTCGTTCAAGTGCCCTGTGCTGCCTTTCAGATCTTTTCATTCTTCCCAACAACTTTCAACCTGTCAAGGAAAATAACCCCCTAAAACCTTCAATAACTCAGACAACGGCAGGGTGTGTGAAGTTTGTTGATTTCTTTTTTCACTGGGAATGTTCTCTCTCACAACCGATTTGCTCTTCATTAATTAAAATCAAAGCTGACCTCTATTTTTCTAGAGGCTTCTCGCAGGTTCTCAGCTGCCCCAGGATGTGGGGTTTAGCGCAGACAGACCATCGCGGTCAATAAAGGGGAAACGGCTGCCTCAATGTTTTTGTGGCTTGGGTTTGTCTTTCATTTGATTAACTGCTGTTTATCACCATTTCAGTTGAAATCGGAATTCAATTGAATTAAATTTTAAGTGAAATCTTCATTTTCAATATTTATTCTTATTTTAAATATAAATATTATTTTCATCTCAACATCAATTTAAATGATTAGAGTTCAATTTAAATAATATTTATTCATTTAAATTATATTTCTTTACATTTAAATGTTGGCCATTTACATTTAAATATCTTTTAAACATTTAAAGAGTTTTTTCTACGTTTAAGTAATATCTTTTGGCTTTAGAGGATATTTATTCATGTTCAACAACATTTATTTATTTATTTACTCCCGTCAGCAGAGGGTGATGATGGGGCCGTGGGCACCACCCAGCGGCAGCTTTGTGATGCTGCAACACTGCCCTCACCCCTCCCCTCCCAAATGGGGCTGCTATGGAGTCCCCGTTCCCCAAAATTCCCCCCCAGCCCCAAATCCACACCCCCACACCCCGTCCCCCAGCTTGCTCTCACCCTGGGGCTCATGCAGCCTTTGCCTCCCCCTTTCTCACTTCATCCCAAACAGGCATTTCCCCTCCACACTCCTCCAGCCTTTAAGTTCTGGGGGCAATTTCCACATATTTGGGGCTTTGATGTTAAAATAATCCCTTTGCACAGCTCAGGGGTTGCCGAGGGGACCAGGACAACCCCCTCTCCTGCCCAAGCAGAGCCCCCCTCCAAAACAAGCAAGTAAAGACCCACAAGAACTTACAAAACAAAAAGAATTCAGAGATTTATTGTTTTTTTTCTGACACATCTGTCGGGGACAGCCCAGCCCATGGGGCCAAAGCAGTCTGACCCCCTGCAAGGTGAGGGGCGGTGGGGGTCCCTGATGTGGGAACCCCCTCCTGCATGGTGGGAGGACCTGCCCAGGAGTCGGGGTGAGGGTTGGTAGGGTGGCAGTCCCCCACCCTGTCATCCCCATCCCAGTGCTGCTGCCCAGGCAGGGTGAGAGGATAAAGGCTTCAGGTTGGAGGGAAAAAGGGGGGTTTTGGGGTGAGGGTAAAGGGTTTGAAGGGAACAATCCCCTTAAAGCCCCCCTCTCCACCACACTCCCTCCCCTCCAGGGCTGGAGGCATCATACGGCTACAGCTCTGGTGCCCTGGGAAGGGGTGGTGGTGGAGAAATACTTTAAAAATAGGAATTTTTGTTTCCCATAGATTTTATTTAAAAAATAATAAAAAACCCACAAGAAAGGAAAAGAAAAAAGAAACTAAAAAAGAAAGAACATTAAAAAAAAATTTAACAAAAAGCCCCCTCTGTGCAGTTGGGCTTTTAGTGCAAATGGGGCCCTTCCTGCAGGCACTTCCCGGTGGGGGAGCTTCACCCCAGGGGGGAGCCGCTGCCCCCCCCCCCGACTGAAAACAGAGAGAAAGGACGATACAAAGAGTAAAAAAAACCCCTTGGGAGAGGGTGAAAGGGGTGTGGGTGGGGAGGGCAGGTGCCCACCTGTGCTCTGGTGCAGCTGGGAGAGTCAGGAACACCCCCCCTTTACCAAGCCCCCCCACCCCAGGCACAGCGTAGTTGAGCAATGGGCTACCCCCCAGCCCCAGGGAGGTCCCCAAAGCCAGCACGGGGAAAGGGGGGGGTGTGAGCAGCCAGACACCCCACCAGCCTCCCACTGTGGGGGGGCAGATTTAGCTTATTATCAAGGGACATAGAGAGGGGTGGGGTGACACAAGCTCCATGTGCATTAAGCTTTCAGGGAGGAAGGGTTGGGGAAGAGGGGGGCCGTTCCCTGAGTGGGGGGATTCGGCGGCAGCGGTGTGGGGGCAGGGAGAAGGGGGCACGAAGGCACCTCGAGTGCAAAATGTGCAAGAAATTAAGGGGGGGTCCTGGCGTCAGTCAAGGAAGCGCTGGCAGGCCTTCTTCCAGCGGCATGACGTGCACCACAGCTCCCGGTTCTCCATCCCATAGACCTTGCGGCATTTCTTGGCCTCCCCCCGTGGTCGCCTGCAGGCACAGGGCTTGGTCATGGGAGAGACACGCGGACAAGAGGGGACACCTGTACATGAGGTGCTGGTGGTGGCTCACCTGGGTCCAGTGGGTGGTTTGGGCAGCGGCACAGGTACAGTGGGGGGCACTGTCGGGGTCAGGCAGCCCTGGTGAGAGAAGATCCCCCCACCGTGTCACAGCCTGGCCCCAAGTGGCTGGGCAGGACAGGGTGGGACAGAGACAGCGGGGTCACCCCTCACCTGGTATGCATGGTCAGTGTGGACATGGCAAAGGCCAAGTGGTGCTGGGGGGCTGCAGGGGGAGGTCAGAGCCAGGTCGGGGTTTGGCAGTGCCTCAGGGCCAGGGAAAGCAGGGGGCACTGAGGATGTGGGCGAGACAGGCGTCAGGCTGGAGAGCCCATCCGTCAGGGAGTCCACATCCACGTCCAGCTCAGTGTAGTAGAAGTCTTCCTCGCCGTCGCTCTGCTCAAGATCAGCTTGCCGGCTGTGGGGAGAGCGGGATCTGGCTAGAGCGGTTCTCCACACCCCACAACACAACCCCACCAGGGGCACTGAGGAGGGGCTGGGGATGTCCGAGGGGACCCCAGCTGCTTACCCGAGGTGGGCGGTTCGGATGTGCTTCTGCATCCCTGAGGAGCTGCTGAGGACTTTGCCGCAGCTCTTCCACAAGCACTTGAACATCACCTTAGTGGAGTTCTGCGGAAGAGAGGTGTCAGGCTGGCATCCCTGTCCCCATCATCATCACCATCCCAGCCTCATATCCAACACCATCACCCCCAATGTTAACCAGATCCCCAACATCATCCACTGTCATCCCCAACCCCATCATCACTGAACACATCTCCAACCTCTCCCTCCTCATCCCTATTCCCATTACCACCACCATCCACATCCACAACTTCAGCCCACCTTCCTCTTCCGTGGGATGGGCTCCCCAAAGACAAAGTGGGTGCCATCGGACTCATCGGGGCCCTCGTCTGGCAGTGGGGTGGGCAGGAAGGTGCTTGGGACATGGCTGGAGAGGGGGGGTGATGGGGTGGAGGGAGTGGAGCGGTCACTCAGAGGGTCCCAGCTCCAGTCCCCACTGGTGTTGCTGCTGCTGCTGCAGCTTGAGGACATAGCAGGCACCTCCTTCCAGACCTCACTGGTGCGTTCTGGTGAGAAAGAGGAGAAAAATCAGGCAGGTCCTGAAACAAGACATGTTCAGAGATGAGGTAGGGGGATAGGGTCATGCTCCTACCTGGGACAGGGGTAGCTGGTGGGTGACCAAGCACCAGTGGGCTGGTGGAGAGGCTGGTGAGCACCGTGGCTGCCATCACCTCGTCGATGCCTGCCCTGCCTGAGAGCTTCCTGCCAGTGAGAGCCAAGAGGAGGGGGCTGTGGTGAGGACAGATGAGCCCCTCCCAGAACCTTTTACCCCTGTCCACTATCCATGAAGGTGCCAAGACCCCCTACCCATGGTAGTCAGGTATTATACCCATCCCAGGGCAGTTTCTGGCAGGGCTGTCATAGCTGGCACAGGGTTACACCACACTGAGGGCATCATTATGTACACCCACAGGTGCCCCATGCCCTGCAGCACCCCAAGACGCCAGGCTGAGCCAGGATTTAAAAATAACAGTAAAAAAATTCAAAATAAGAGGTCAGGAACCAAAGAAGCCAATTCACAAACATCCTGTGCCATGGGGATGGGCAATGCCAATGGTGATGTCCTCGAAGACACCTTATGTCATCGTTCAGGCAGAGCCCTCGGTGCAGCCGGTCACTGCTGGAGTGGCCAAAGTCCTCTCTCCTCTTGCAAAAAAAAAACCCCAACTAACCCCACCAAACCCGCTGTTCAGCAGGGAGGTGCCTGTCACCATGGCCATGGTGGCCCTACCTGTGCCGGGGCACAGGGATGTGCAGCGCCAGGCATCGTCCCAGCCCGGCATCTAGCGCCCTCAGCATCGCGTCCCGGCTCGCTGTGTCCTGGTGCCCCAGCGGCTCTCCTAGATGGGGCCACCAGCCTTCGGGTCCCACTGGTAACCCCTGGCTGTCACCACAGGAAAGAGGAGCCTGTGGGAGAGACAGGTTATGTTAGTGAGGGGATCCTACAGGTATCTCAGAGGGGACGAGGCAGCTGGCACTGGGGGAGCTGGACTGGCAACTATAGGCAGAGCTGTGGTGGGTGGATCCCAGCAGGTTGTGATGGGCATCCAGCAGGGATCACACTGGGTTTTGCTGAGGTTAGTACAGCAGTACCCTCCTGCGAGGCAGCTGTCACCCACCAGGCAGGAGGGGATCCCTCACAGGGTGGTGGGACCCAGGAGGGATCCACACAGATCCAGAAGACCTTGTACCCTCCAGGGGGGCAGGTCCAAGGCAACAGCACCCCTGAGCCATGTCCCAGCATCACGCAGAACCCTTGCTGAGCAGATCACCTGGGATCCAGCAGGGATCCCAGAGAGCAGGCTTGGCCCTGCCAGGCCAAATGGAGACAGTGGAAACCACTGACTGAACACTGGAACCAAGTGGATCCCACTCCAGGCAGATCTGAGGTGAACTTCCTAGGGATCCCTCAAGAAGTAAGAAGCAGGGTTGGGCCAGGCCATAGGCACCTGCTGCCAGTTCAATCCCCAGGGGAATCCCTCTACAAACCTGGGCAGATCATGCCGAGCTCAG
The DNA here is from genome assembly GCA_013400115.1 of Rhinopomastus cyanomelas. NCBI lineage: Eukaryota > Metazoa > Chordata > Aves > Bucerotiformes > Rhinopomastidae > Rhinopomastus > Rhinopomastus cyanomelas. Next base: position 102,828 of record VXBP01007618.1, read on the forward strand.
ACTCAGCAGGGATGGCCCCCCAAAGAAGGAACTGACTCAAGGCAGAGGTGCCCATTAGCTGACAGAGTCAGATTCCTGGCAGATTCCAAAAGTTTAGGATCCTGAACAGGAAGCAGATGGGGTCCGCTCCAAAGGATTGATGTCCTCTGGGTGTGTCGCAGCACCCAGCAGACCCCTCATCTGGGCAGATCCCAAGCAGATTCTGGGATGCAGATCCAGGATCCCACTGGAATCTTTCTCTTTGCCAAGCAAAGACTGGGGCAGGGCCGCTCTGAAACAGCAGCACCTGTAGGGCCGAGCTGAATGGATCTCTTTCTCCGAGCGGATCCAAAGTGGATCCTTTTATCCAAGTGGATCCCACTGACTCAGGATCCAACCGGGACCACCCCATCACTTCAGGAAGGAAGCAGCAGCACCCACCGGCACCAAGCGGATCCCCCAGACCCAGGATTACTGAGGGCGAGTAGATCCCCCCTCAGCAGACCCCAGCGAATCCAACACCCCCCTCCTATCGACCAACTCAGGCGGTGAAGGGATTCTATTGGGATCTCTCTGCTCCACCAGGACGAAACTGTGAACAAACCCCCGGAGTTGATCGCAATATCTGGGGTGTGGGGAGTGGCGGCGAGGTTCGCCCCCCTGGGCCGCCACACCCCCCCCCATCTAAGTTTATCCCCGTTCGGCGCCATTTT
>VXBP01007618.1:103609-186064 GCA_013400115.1 Rhinopomastus cyanomelas
GGAGGAGGCGCAGGAGGATCGCGGGGGGGGCGGCGGCGGCGGGAGGCGGCGGCCAAAAGCACCGTGGGCGGACGCGGAGGCTCCATGAGGGGAGAAGAAGCGGCAGGAGGGGAGGGNGCTTCCCCCCTCCCCATCTCCCGCCCGAATCAAAACTTGTGAGGTGTCCCGTCACCCCCCAAAATACCCTAGTTTTATCGGAGGTGGGAGGGCCACTCTCCTCCCCACTAAAAATCGGGCGGTTCTGCCGGCGAGGGAACCCCCCAGCGCACTGAAACTCCGGGGTTGAAACAGCGTTGAAATTTGTGGGGTTGCCTCCCAAAAAGTTATGCCGTTCCCCCAAATATCAGAGTTCCCATCGGTTTTAGGGGTTTGCCGTGAGTTGCAGGGCTCCTCTCACAGTCCCCCCACTCTCACAGAGTGGTGTCTCCCCCCAAAGTATTAGAGTCGTTGGAAGTCATAGAGCACCTTCTAAAGATGTAGGGTTCCTCCTGTAGCCCCCACCCCTCCAATAAACTATTTAGAGCTTCTTTGTGTTGGTGGCGAGGGGAGTGTCTGGATTTTTGGGATGGGAGAGTAGGAAAGGGGTCCCCAACCTCACGCGGGTCGGCTCAGTCCTGCCCAGCATGCTGGTGCATGGGGTGTTCTGGGGTGCATGGGGACCCTGGTACATATGGGACCCCGGTGCAGGAGGTACTGAGGTACATGGGAAGCCTGAGCGTATGAGGACTCTGGTGCTTGAGGACCCTGGTACACAGGGTATTGGGGTACATGGGGTGCCCTGGCATGTGTGGAATCAGGGTTTCTACGGCATACTGGTACATGTGGGAGCCTGGTGCATGGGGTATCAGGGTTCATGGGGTGCCTGGGGACCCTGGTATATGTGGGGCTCTGGTACGTGGGGGATTGGGGTGCATGGGGTACCCTGGGTGCATGGGAACCATCGTACATGGGGGATCCTCCTGCATGGGGAACTGGGGTGCATAGGGCACCCTGGTACTTGTGGGACCCTGGTCCATGAGGTGCAGGGGGTGTCCACCCATCCACACTCTGCTCCTCATCTGCCTTGAATCCTGTGGGGCCACCCAGGCCCCACTGCTGTTTGATTTATCATCCTACAGCCTTTGGCCAGGACAGAGTCCGGCTGCCCCAGCTGGTGGCCCCTGCCTGTTCCTGTCCCTCTCTCCAGGCAGCCTGATGGATGATTCCTACTGCTTAGGGCCTGTGGATGCTGGGGATCCCCTGTGCGGGGTGGAGTGATGTCCCCTGTGTGGTATTTGGCCACCTGTCCCTCAGGGTGGCTGGGGGTGTCACCATTACCCTGTGCCATGCCCAGGCGTATTCGTAAGGGTGAAAATCCAAGCAAGACTGGGTGTCACCCTGGCACAGCCACCCATGGGGTCCCAAACAACGCCTGCTGGAACTGGGGCACCCACAGGACCCCAAACCTGCCCCAGGCTGGGCACCGTGGGTGAGGAGCTTGGGCCGTGGTGGGGAGTGCAGGAGGAGGATAATGGCCAGAGCAGCCTTCATCCTCACCCCATGGCTCTGGGATGGCTCCACATCCCTTGTTAGCACAGCCCTGTAGGAATTAATGACTCCCCCCCCAATTTATGACAACCACAGCAATGGGACCCCCAGGGGTGGCTCCACCAGCCAGAGCTGCTGTGGTTTAATCATTAATGAAACTCTGAGTTGGCAGCTTCAGCAACTTTGTATTGTGCAACTCCCCGAGCATCGAGCCTAAGGGTTAGGGGTTGGGAATTATGGACCAGCAGCTTCTCCTGCTGCTCTTGAGGCAGGTTTGGGAGATGTTTTGGCCAACCCCAGCTCAGCAACCTCTTCATTCCCTGGCCCGGGTGCAGCCCAGGAACGTTTCATCCTACCTCTCCCCAGGAAAACCGCACAGTTGTGCTCACATCCTGGCCCCACAGGCAGTGTCAGCACCATCCTGACCCCAGGGGCAGTGCCAGCACTGTCCTAACCCCACGGGCAGTGCCAACACCTTCCTGACCTCACAGCCAGAATGGGCCCACCTTGCCCTGAGAGCAAAGGATCTCTGGTGCTACAAGAACCCCCAAACACAGCTCCCAGGGATTTTGGATGGTGTGAGAGGGACTCAGCCCTAGCAAGCTGTGGGATGGGGTGATGGCACCGAGGGATCTGGGGCAGGAGGGTGCCTGGGGAACCCACGCAGCAGCATCACCAGCAGCAGGAAGGATGTAGTAGCGCTGGCACCAGCCACCCCGATGCTGATTTCTGTCTGGGCCCTTTATCTCACAGGGGGATGGGAGCAGCTGGCGGGGCTAGCTCCCACATCTCGAGCGGCTGCGGTTTGGCATCAACGGAGCAGCACAAGCTGCTGCCTCCTGGCTTCAACGTCTTCAGCCCTTGCAGCAGGTTTTGCTGAGCCTCCTGTTTTGGGGTTTCAAGTCTCTTTGCCTGCCACGATTGTAGGGGTGATGCTGCCAAAGGAAGGTGCGTGGCTTCCTGCTCACACCATGGCACCACACAGCGTGGCATGATGGCTCTGCTCCCACCTCTTGCTGCACCAGGTCAGTGTGCTGGACCATCAGGTTGGACTCGATGATCCTTGGCGTCCCTTCTACTCTGGTCTACTGTGATACCATCTGTGCCATGTCCAGGGGGGCTGTGGTGGAACTGGGGCCACCAGCAGTGCACCCCAGCAATTTCAGAGCTGGCCTCGGGGGCTCCTGGGGTGAAGAGGCCAAAACCCCACCAAGGGGACAAAAGAAGAGTCTGAGCAATGGGTCTGGGGGATGTGGGTTCACATCCAGCTCCCCCCAGCACTTCTGGCACCCTCTGAGGCTGCAGCACTGGAGGCGATCAGGCAGCAATCTGGTGTGAACGCCATCCGGATCGGATCCCAACCCCGTCTGTGTTCTGGGATGGGTCTCCCCATCTCAGCAGCTCTTGATGGCTGCATGTCCCCACAGCAGCCATGTGGGCAGATGCACCTGCCCATGGTCCCGCTGTCCCAGAACAGCAGTAGGAACCCCCAGGATCAGGAAGATAAAGGGGGTTTTAAAGGGGATTCCAGTGTAAAAGTGGGTTCTCCTGAACCAGATAAACCCCACTTGGCCTTTTAATGGTGTTTGAGATGTGGCTGTTCACAGAGACACCCTCGAGCATGTCTGAGCAGTGGGGGGGGGGGGGGGGGGGGGANCCCCAGAGCAGAGCCTGAGGCACAGGGCTGGCCCCTGGGCCCCATAACCAGGGACATTCTGGGAGCAGAGTGAAGGTGCTTAGGGCTTCCTGGGTGCAGAAGGAGGAGGATGGAGACCCCCACTCATGGCATAGCCCCACTGATGACAGCCCTGATCCTATAGCCCAGGGCCACAGCACTGGTCCATAGCCCTACCAACATCCACCCCAAAACAGGATCAGTCCTAATCCAGATCCCATCTTGGTGGCAGCACAAGTTTTGTCCCACTGGGCTCCCATGTGGCACCCAGTTCCCAGCTCTGGGCATCTCCACATCACCCCACTGGCACCAAGTGTGTTGGGATGAGATGAGGACCGTTTTAAAAAGTCAAATATATACAGAGGTGCTTGTAGGGACATGGCTGCCCAACTAGGGTTGTCTGTGAACATCCCTACACAGCCAGTTCTGGGGGAGCCCTCACCCCAATGGGTGCTATAGGTTGGTGATATAAACCTCCAGCCCACTGGCTGCTGTCCTGGCCGGGGGTCGCCGGGGCTCCCCTGCCCAAATGTCACCAACGCTCTCATACAGGTTCTCAGGGACACTGGGCTTCCCCAGTTTGTCCCGTTTCGCCACCTTCTTCCAGTTCACATCCACAGCCTCATAGTCCGGGTCGGGGCTGAGGCCAGGGACAGCCCAGGCTCTGTCATTGATGGATTCATAGCAGGGGTCGAGGCGGCTTTGAGCTTCTGGGGGAGTCCAGCACCCAGCTGCAGCACCCTCCTTGTGGTGGGGGGGTGGCCACCCATCACCCCCCTCCCTCAGGGACGACACAGGGACCGGGCTTTTCTTCTTGGTGGCTTTGCAGACCGTTGAGTACATCTCTTCCAGCTGCTAAAGGAAAGTGGGGGGGCTTGGGGTAATTCCTGCTCACCACAGGTATCCCCAAGCCCAGGCCACCCCCTCCAGCTCCCCCAAGCCCCTGGCATGGATTAACCATCGAGGATCCCAGTTTTTGCAGGGTATGGAGAGCAGCACCATGGGCATTCTTCACCCTTGGGATCTCGGTTTCACCCTGCCCCCCCCCTAAAAGCTCCACTGGAAACACAGTAATTCACACTCTGGTCCAAACACAGGAGTTTCTGGTCCAAACACAGGAGTTAGGGGGACTCAAGATCCTCCAATGTGTCCTACCCAGGCCCACACCCCAACCTCACCACCCCTCAGAGCCTTACCTTCACATGGTGGGCAGTGCCAGCACTGTCCTGGCACTGTGGGGCCATGGGAAGACCCACCAGCACCCCATCCAGCACCTCTGCAGTCTTCTTCACTTTGTGCACACAGGCGTAATCAGCTGTCCCATGCCCAGCATGTGGAGGAGACACCTGGGTGCCAGCAGGCGTGTGGGGCCCTGGGGCACTGTCCCCCCCCACTGCCAGGGACTCATAGACGGTGTCTGGCACAGGTTTGCACAGTGATGGGAACAGCAGGTTGGAGTAGGTCTGGTCTGTGGCTATAGGGGCAGGTTGGGGCTCGGGGATGGGGATCTGGGGCAGCTCACGGTGCAGGAGGACACTGACACTGCTGGCACAGGGGGATGTGGGGCTGGCAAAATCCAGGCTGACCGGTCGCTGGGCTGTGGGAGAGGGGAGGAGATGGAGGGTCATCAGGGAGGCACCAGCTACTGACCCCTACACTGGCACCGTGGCATGGGTGGACACGATGCCATGCACTTGCTGGGCAGTGCAGGGATCTGTGGGCTCATGAAAAGGGCCTCTGGCCCCACTCGCTTGCTGGCTACTCACCGTCATCCCTGGCCTTCACCCGGTAGAACTCGTGCAGCTTCGTATCAGACTTGCTGAGTGAGCGGAGCTGCGTCTGTCGGAGCAGGGACTGTGGGGTGGGCAACACACACCGTTAGGCTGGTGGCACCCAGAGCTTCCCACATGGCTGCTCCAGCCCCACAGCACATCCTTACCTCATCCACCAGCTTCACCCCATCCGGAGGGACCTTCTTCTTCCTGCCCTTGCTGTGGGGAGAAGTGGGCTGAGTGTGAAGGGGATGAGGAGTGGGTGCCCTGGGACCCCAACCTGGTCATGATGGGCATTGCTGGGTGCCCCTTGCTGGGAGCAGCAGCACCCCCAAACTTCCAACCCACCTGCACCAGCCCCACAGTTGAGTCTGTGCTGGCTGGGGAGGTCTCAACCACCTCCTGTGGCAGATTCTGGTGGTCCCATACCAAGATGGGCACATGTAGGGTTTTCACATGATGCCATCAAATACCATCAGGAAGCACCCAGCCCCATAACCAGTGTTGGGGTTGGGGGGGGGATTCAGTGGGGCCAGGGCAGCACATACCTTCTGCAGGCAGCACACAGGGCAGCCAGGTAGACCAGGACACCCAGCAGGGCCAGGGCAGCACCAGCTGGCATGAGGGGCGTCCCCACCAGCCCCTCCCCACTGGCCACAGCCATGAGGAGCCACTTCTGACGCTGACTGTGGGGCTGAATTCTGGGGACAGAAAACACAGATCAAGTGCTGACTGGGGCAGGGGGTTCTCTGGGTGGTCTGAAGGGGGATGTACCCTGGGGTCCCCATTTTCTGTCTGGCTGCTGCTCTCCCCAGGGTTGCCCCAATGCTTCCATTACTAGCCGTAGCCCAGTGCAGACACCCAGCAACCACCCCAAGAAAAAACCTTCAGAATGTGGCTCCTTTTAAAAACCAGGAGGATCCAAGTTCACAAGTTGCCACTAAGGCATTGAAAATGTGATGCCCTAAACCCCTCTGAAGACACCCCAAAAGCGCCAGTGTACTCTCTGGGGACACCAGAACAACACTTCAGGCTGTGGGACAGGGTGGCCCCACTCCCCAGTGCAGGTTTTGGGGTGACCCAGATAGCACAGGCACCCAGATGACTCAACTTCCCGGAAACAAGGTGAGCTTCAGCCTCACAGCCATCTCTCCCTCCTCACATCCCAGGCTGGGGGACATGTAATGGGACACCCTGCTTCCACAGCAGGTCTCACCCTCCAGCCCTGGGAGGACAGAAAACACACCAATCCAAAGAAAAGGCCATGTCTTGCCCATCCCAGAGCCTTATCCAAGGGAAAATATGTCCCTTTGCAAATCACAACCACAACAAAGCAAGAGCAAGTGGCACAGAGGTGTGAAGGTGCCAGGAAGCCCCACACATATGCTCCCCAGCCCTTCTTGGTGACACTCCATCCCTGTTCCCATGTGCTGCAAAGCCCCAAGGAAAAGCCAACACCACTTCACCTGAGCTGGTGCAAGGATGGCAGCTGCTGGTCCCAGCTCTGTGCATGTCCCAGTCCCCTGGAAAGGGCTGGTGTGACCCTAGAGAGGTGTGTGACAGCATCTGGGAAACATCCAGCAAATGTCAGCAGCTGCAGCAGCCCCACAGTGAATGGGGAGCTCTGTGTCCATTGAGGGACTAATCTCAGAACATTAGGGATTGGAAGGGACCTTGAAAGATCATCTAATCCAATCCCCCTGTCACAGCAGGATCCTCTAGACCAAGTCACACAGGAACCTGTCCAGTCGGGTCTTGAACATCTCCAGAGAAGGAGACTCCACAACCCCCCTGGGCAGCCTGTTCCAGTGCTCTGTCACCCTCACTGTGAAGAAGTTCCTTCTCATATTTATGCAGAACCTCCTGTGTTCCAACTTACACCCATTGCCCCTTGTTCTGTCATTAGAGAACAGTCTGGCTCCATCCTGACACCCACCCTTTGCATATTTTCACGGTGAGGGTGACAGAGCACTGGAACAGGCTGCCCAGGGGGGTTGTGGAGTCTCCTTCTCTGGAGATGTTCAAGACCCGACTGGACAGGTTCCTGTGTGACTTGGTTTAGGTGATCCTGCTGTTGCAGGCGGATTGGACTAGATGATCTTTTGAGGTCCCTTCCGATCAGTTATGATTCTATGATTCTATTTATAAACATTAATGAGGTCACCCCTCAGTCTTCGTTTCTCCAAGCTAAAGAGACCCAGCTCCCTCAGCCTTTCCTCATAAGGGAAGTGTTCTACTCCCTTCATCATCCTTGTGGCTCTGGGCTGGACTCTCCAGAAGTTCTGTGTCCTTCCTGAACTGAGGGGCCCAGAACTGGACACAATATTCCAACGTTAGTCCCCTCTCCCGTGCATCCTTACCCTGATAACCAGAAATTCTCTGCCCACTCACAGCACCCTGTTTTCTGAGAACTTCTCACACCTCTGTAAGATTTCCTGACTGATGCCTTAACCCCTGGAGAGCAATTAGTTCAGCCAGGAAAGTGAGACAGGAAGGCTGTAGGGACTGGCCAGACTGGCTCAGATCAGAGCTGGGAAATGAAGGCTGTTCCCTCTCCGATGACATTTTAATTGGGCAATGTCTGAGCCACCATTAATTACCCGCATGGCCCTCACTGAACTCTTTCAGCTCAATGGGGTGACAGAAGAAGCTGCGTTTAGGGTAGGTTCCAGTGAGGAACAATGGCTGGGAGCTGGTGATATGTTGGGAATGGAGATTTCCAAACGTTGAGGCAGCTCATCCCATGGTGGGTGGATTTTTCCACTCCTGAGTTTTTAAGGTTGAAGCAGGAAGGGCACACGAAAATTCTCCTAACTTACTTTTGCTGTGCAGGAGGAAGGTGGTTGCTCCTCAGTTTCTGCCCTATAAAACTGCCCAGTTCACCCTCCTCTGGGCTCAGTAGCCACTAGGAGCAGCTGCTTCTTGAGTCAACAGCTTGGTTCTCCCAGAAAACCCAGTTCGTGGCTGGGGAGGACTGAGCAGGTTGACAAAGTCTCAACCAGACCTCCCAAAGCACCTGAATTTCCTGCCAATGAAGTTATAGCTGATCTCCGAGCCCTGAGGCTACTCTCAGGGGCAGGACATGGGGCAGACAGCATTTCATAACGCGTTGGCTCTGCAAGCCATGGTGGTTTTGAAGAGGAGCTGTGGCCGTGACGTACGTGCCGCACACACCCAAGGAGATGATAAACCTCTTCTTTTCATGGCACCTGAACACAGGGGAAATCCAGTTGGTTTCTTTTGTCTTTGGAGCGTTTTGTGCCTTCTACAAAAAAAAAATAGTTGGGGAAAATTTCTCATCTGGGCTTCATGAAAAACATGATAAAATTCCAAGTCAAATTAAGAGCTGCTGCTGCTCGATGACTTTGCCCAGCCTCTGATTCGCCTCCACAGATAAAACCACACAGCTCCGCTCGGTGCAGAGAGTCTGCGAAGCTGCTCAAAGCACGTTTGCAAGAAACCAGGGCGAGCATCACGGGCTGATTTCCATCAGCAAACGCGGCTGCAGCCAGCACAGCTCAGGGACCCTGGGGACTTGTGCGGAAAGAAGGTCCCCAAGAAGCAGAAGTAAATCTCTTAGTTTTGGGTTGGGTTTATGATTCTCAATGATGAAAAGCAAAAAGCCCCAAAACAGTCAGTCAGCACCACTGAACCTAGACCCCGGGTTATAATGATCCTGTCTGACAACCATTTCAAAGAGAACAGGCAGATAACTCCCTCAGAGAGCAATTTTAGGGTCACACACCTCCGCAGGGGGTTTCTTTTAGGAAGCACCAACTCGATTTATAAAAGCCAGACCCAAACGCTGCAGAACTCACAGGGATGTGCCACTTGCCCTCCCCATTGCTGCTTCTCTGCTGGAGGGGTTTTTGTGACAACGTTATTTTAAAACCTTCAGAGCTTTGACTCCGCGTTGCTGCGGTCAGGGCTGACACCGCTTCAGCATTTTTATTTTCCCACCCTTCTGCTGCTCAGGCAGGGAAATGCAATTCAAAGCAGAAATGAAGAAGCTGCTGGAGAGAATTTCTGCTGAGCTGAGCAGCAGCAAGACGCCAGCTCATGGTGCTGCAGGCTGAGGAAGCCAGACCCCAAAGGTCAGGATGGGTTACTGAGGAGAGACCTGCTTTCTCCGCAGTCACCTGTCCACCACAGTGGTTTTGTGCCACTTGTGCACTGGTTTGACATCACTGGAGGGTTACGGAGGACAGCAGTCTGCTGTCCAAGCTCATTCAAGCCTCATCATCTGCAGCCCATCAGCTCCCCAAGAGCCATCCCACACACAAACTCCAGTCCCCCTCTGCACAAGACAACTGGAAAGCTTTCTGTTGAAAAATTTCCCCAATGTTTCACATCTCTGAGCTCAGTTATTCATTCACAGCCACAGCAATCGCATGCCACTCACCCTCTGGATTCAGCTATGGAATCTGGAGCTCCAGCACCTTATTGTTTCCTCCCTTTTGAAGCCCAGATACTTCGAGAGCATGAGAGGCACAAAGCAGCCAACTGAAGCTCAGCTGGGAATCCCACCTGGCCAGTCCAACCAGCAGCAGCTTGGACAGCACTGATCCAGGGGTTTGAAAGTATTTTCCAGCCCCTGCTTTAGTCACAGACTAAAGCAGAGTTTGACAGGTAAGAAAGCAGATGTCACTTACTCTGCTGAACCTCAAAAGCCCATGAGTGGGGAGAGAAGGGATCTGCTCATGCTGTCCTCATCCTTCTAGCCTTGCTTCTTCTATCCTGGCCACGTTATCTCCGTGTTAGGGGTCCCCAAACATCTCGATCTCTGATCTCCACGCAGAGCAGGCAGCTGGGAGCAGACCCCAGGCAGCACACACACCCCACAACTCGCTTCCTGGCCCGCAGAGGTGGCTGCTTCACCCAATGGTTGGCTGGTTTCTCCCCGCCTCAGTGGCGAGACAGGCTCTGCAGGCAGCAGGCACAGAGCAGCAGCCCCTGCGCCTGTCAGGCTGGTTTCAGCACCAGCTCTTTCCCTCCGCAGGGGATTTTAAGAGCAGAACAGGGTGGCCACGGCTCATCATTACCTTGCAAATGAACGTCTTAATGAGGAGAGTGGGGAAAATAAACCCCAGCTTTATTCACTGGGATGTGGAGGGTGTTGAGTGGGTGCAGCAGCTGTTTGAGCAGGAGCCTGACAAGACAGTCTGAAGAAATCACAAGGAAGGGTCAAAACATGACTTAGTCAGGACACAAGGCTGATGGACCTAGTTCTTACAGGGATGGTGATGTTAAATCACATTAGAGTTTAGAGTTCAAGTGTCTGAGAAGCAGCTGACGGAACTGAGGGAACCTGGAGAAAAGGAGGCTCAGGGCAGACCTTCTCACTCAACAACTTCTGGACAGGAGATGCAGATGGGGGTCTGTCTTCTCTTCCCAGGAACAAACAACAGGAGGAAACAGCCTCAACTTGTATCAGGAGAGGTTCAGGTTGGCCCTTAGGAACAATTTCTAGTCCAAAAGGGTTGTCCAGGCCCAGCCCAGCCCAGACTGCCCAGGGTAGTGGGGGAGTCCCTGTGCCTGCAGATGTTGCAAAGCTGTAGAGGTGTGAGGTGATGGACAAGGATTAGTGGGGACTTGGCAGCAAGGGGGAAACAGTTGGACTTGAGAAGCTTAAAGGTCTTTTCCAATGCAAACGATTCTGTGATTGTAACTGGTGTCAGAGCATAAAGAAACCCAAACAATTTATTTGCCCAGCCACCACTCAGCACTCGAGTGTGGGAAACAGCCATCTGTGAGGGAAGGGCACTAAGCAACCAGTGACACCCTCGAGCCAAGCACAGCATGTGGAGAACACAAATCCAGCCCAACAAAGCAGAACCCGAGTGGTTCTGAGATGGTGGGCTCACAGCAGCCCCTGCCACCTCCACATCCACACTGAAACCACCACAGCAGGACCCAAGAGCTTCCTGAGAGGAAACAGGTTTCCTGAAGATGCTCACCTCATTTCCTTTTGCTGTGGCTGAGTTTTCTGAGATGTCTGCAGCAATACTGAATCCCTGGGGGACTTGGACATCTCCAGTGCTATCTCCTTCAGTTGCAGAGTTAGTCAGGCAGCCTGATAGCAGCTGCCATGCCAGGCTCATGGCCTGGTAAAAAAAGGTAGTAGTAAAGAAGCAATAGTAAAGGACTCACAAAATAAAAGGAAATTGATTTCTTAAATTAAGAAAAAAAAGTCTTTAAGATATAGACATGAAACTGCAAACAGTTCATTTGTGGTTTGTTTACAAAAGAGCAGTTACAATGCACAAGTCCCACCAGGAACAGACTGATGAAACCACCCTCTCCTCTGGGGCAAGGAATGGCTGTCACCAAGGCAGAACATGACCAGGGAGAAGAAATCCTTCCTGCCCAAAGCATCTCCACGCTGCAGGGACAGGCATTTCACCCACATGACCTGCTTCAGCACAGCCCGATGCTCTGTCCTGGGCTCATCCACACCTCCAGGTCTTTACACTCATCCAGGGCTTGGTCCTACCCAGATCCAGGTCCCAACAGTCTTTAATAAAAGGACCCATGATCAGCAAGTCAGCACAAAAAACCCTTACACTATGACAGCAAAACTCACAACATTCCCAGTGGAGCTGTTCCTAGCCAGGAGACCTGGGAATTGCATTTCTCTGCTGTCTTGTTCCCACAGCTTTGGCACTGGTTGAACCACACAGCTTGCCATGCCAAGCCAGTGTCTGGGACTACAGCAGAGCCTAGGGATACTCCTCCTGATGGCATCTGATGCTTGAAGGCACCAGAACCCACCTCCCAGCTGCTGGGTTTCTGTTTGCTACATTAGGGTTACATGAAGCTGCTCCCACAACCCCCCCAAGTTCTCAGATCAAGCCCATAGCTAACCCCAGAGGAGAGAAAAGAGCTGAAGCAGTATGTCTTTGTTGTTTTCACCCAGCACAAACTTCTGCTCCACTCAGGTTTGTCAGTTGGCTGCAAACACAAGCCACAGGTGGGGCTCTCCAAGTCCCTCCTTGGCTCGTCGGCAGGCAGCAAAGCCATCCCCTGAGAGCCACCGCTCTGGATAGAGGTGCTACAACAGCGATAATGGAGGGAAGAAGTGTGAGAGAGAGTAGAGAATATTTCTTGTTCCTTCCTGACACGAGGTTTCATGGAAACTGGATGGGGTGGACTCCTCCCCCTCCCAGTTGAGTTGAGCAGCTGAGTTTAGGAACTGCTATTTTTCAGGCTGGGCAGCCTGAGGCCCAGCAGAGGAGGATAGCTCAGCCAGGCTCCGAGGCCACAAGCACTGGGGCTGGTTGGAGGGACAATCACAGCAGTCAAAAACCTTCCTCAGAGACTAGAATTCAGTCATCTTCTTGTGCGTGTCGGCTTTCTTCTGCTCCCGCTGCAGACTGGCTTCCTGGGCCTGTAGCTGCCCCAGCTGCCTATGAGCATTAGCCAGCTTCTCCTTCAGCTGAGCCGTAGCGACACTGTGCCTGAAAGCAAAAGACATCTTAGCAAAGTCATCCTGCAAGGGAAGATCAGTACCTCATGATGGTTTGGCCCTTTCCTGTGGGATTAGCCCAAGTGACCTGCTGAAAGCCAGGAAGAACCTGATGCTCAGCACAATCTGCACTGGGAAACATCCTGCTGTGACACTGTGCAGCAATGAGAACATGGAAAGGACTCTAGGCCCTGCCACCAAGGACCTCCTCTCTGAGTCCAAATTCCAGCCAAAGGACACCAGGACACATCTGCTACTGTCCAAGCTGGCATGAAGCACATGCTAGTTTCTCTTCTTCACCTCCCCTTAGGTCTCACCCAGGAATGTCTCACTTGTTCTTTTTACCCCTCATTTCAAGCCCACTCCTGCCACAAAACCACCAAAAGAACGTTCTCCTACCGCCCAACGTTGCGTTCCAGGGCCCTCTGGATCCCCAGAATATGCTTCTGTGTTTGGTCAATCTTCTCCATCGTCTGGAAGAGGCGGACACTAAGGGCCTTCTTAGTGCTCTTGCTGGCATGGTAGATCTCTTTGCTGCTCCTCTCCGGCAGTGCTGTCCCTCCAGCCTTTTCCACAGAGCTCTTCCCTCGTAGATTTTCATTCAAGAAGTCAAACACGTTACGGTGAGGCCTTCGGCTGCCCACAGAGGACTGGCCGGAGCCATTTCCCTTTGCTCGGCCTTTCCTTGATTTGCCTGGCTCCAGCTTCCCCTGTTTCTTCCTCTGAAGCACCTCAGCACACTGGTCCAGGGACTTCCCTCGAGGCAGCACCACAGCCTGCACTGGCTCTACTCGGCCATCAGAATTCTTCCCCAGGCCTACGGAGAGACACCACACAATCACACATGAAAAGTGCGGACATCCCCTCACGAGCCACTTCCCAGCACAAGCTCAGCCTGACTGTCACAAGGTTACAACAAACACCACGCTTCTGAGGTACAAAAAGGCCAAAAAGCACCACTTGAGTGAAGGGGAGCAGCAAAGAGCAGAAAAGGGGGGCCATGGCTGGTGCAACAGGGGCCTTCTATAGCAGAAGATACCTGATCAAAAGCCTGAGGCCACACATCAGGCCAGTTTCTGTGAAACTAGGTTCAGCCTTGCCTCCTTGGCTTCTCAAGCCAGGTTCTTCTGGTTTGGTTCCTTTGGCAGCTCCACAGCCAAACGTGAGGAACGGGCTGCCCTGGCAGAGCCCCCAAGGCTCAATGCCATTTGTGGAGCAAGAAGCAAGTTCAGCAGGCTTTGAAGTCTGCGTGTCTAGAGCCAGGAGATGCCCTAACACAGACATCAGAAGCTTCACAGATCACTTTGCTTCTTTGAGCCTTTGAACATCTCACACAACAGTTCTCACAGCTTTAATCATGAGCTTGACCACGGTTCCCACTGCGTCCCATCACTGCCATTACCATACAGTGGGTGCCTGGACTTCGATGAAATAAACCATCCCTTCTTGCTTTCTAACCCAGCTGGAACTTGTCTTACAGTTGAGCCATCTTCAATAGGTCCTTCAGCACAGTAAAGGACTAATTTGACCCCAAACCTTGTTTTTCTCAGCTAGCTTTAGGATTCTTCAAGGCAGTTGGGCTCTCACAGCCCCAGGACCCTCCCCTTACCTTTTCCAAATTCATATCCCATCCGCACAAGGAGTTTGGAACCGATACCACGAGTGTGGGCTTCCCAGCCTCCGAAAGAGGAGCTGCATGCAGGGGTCCATTCCCCAATCTCAGGAACTCCCGAATCAATCACTGTGGCACAGAAGAGAAGAATCAGTGAAAGAAAGAAATAAACCTTCACCTTGGGTGCCCACGCAGCGCAAAACTCCCTCACAAGGCAGCACAAAATACTTATCCCACACTAAAATCATCCAGCTGCTCCTCTGGCCTTACCTCGATCCTACAAAGCCATCACTTATCAGGAGTCCCCAAAGTAAGAGATCTCACTGGAGGTGATGCACGTACCATGGCCCAGAAGGTGTTACACTTCCTCTCCTTCCTTCTACAGACTGACACGCACTATCAGAGTCAAACCATGGCATGTCATACTTACTCTGTGCCCCAGCTACGGGGCAGCTCTAGGCCACATCACTAATTTGGGCTCATAGGACCCATTAAAGGCTAAAGGTGAAGAGCTCTAGGACACAACTTTGACCCTGTGATGTAACAGTGGTACTGGCACAGGGACCGTGCAATCTCAGGAGTCCTGGGGGCACTCTCTGTGCCTGTGTTCAACAGGATGGGGCTGTTCCTGTGACCTCACTGGGCCACTGGAGGGACCAAACACTATTCCTGGTGTCTTGTACTCCTGTGCACTGAGCTCCCAGAGGTGAGAAGGTCTCCTGAATCTCTTCCTCATTCAACCAGCAGAAACAGACTCAGAGCTTGGAACTCAGCCCTAAAACATCACACCCTCTTCTCTCACATGCTGGAAGTTCCCATGGAAACCTCCAACCTTCAGCAGCCCAGACATTTGCACTAAATACAGCTGTTAGTTTGTACTGCAGCTGAAATTGTAGCTAATTACCATTCTCCATCAGAGATGAACTGCCCATTCATCAGAGGGGAAATACTTACCACAAAAGCTGCAGTAGAGTTCAGCAGGTTCCCAAGAAAGGCCGACCTCGGTTGCAAGCTGCCCTTGCTCACCCTGTCCCCACTCCCTTACCCTTTGCATAACCAGAGCCATCCACACTGTCTTCATCAGAATCGGCAGAGTCAGCATCTTCTTCACTTCGCAGAGGGGGAATGACACTGTCTCCTTCCACAACAGCTTCCTTGAGCAGCAGGGAATCAAACTTCACAGTGTAGTAGCCACTGTCGATGTCTACAGAGGGACAACAGTTCCAGTTAGTCACCAACAAGCAATGGGCGGAGCATTCTCCAACCCACAGTTAGGCTCCAGTGGAACCACGCAGGAGAGGAGGAAGGCCCAAGGAAAAGATATTTGTGTTTTCTTTGTGCTTTGGATTTGTCTGGGAGTTTCTGCAATTGCTGCGCTGATAGATAAGGATCTCTAGCTAAAAATGAAGATGAGCTGCTGAGAAAGAGACATTGGATTTGCTCCTCTCCGACCTAGTAATAACCAAAAGAGAAGGAAAGAGAGAACAAACCTTCACCCTGCCCAGGACTTGACTGGGCAGAGGATGGGCAGGGCCATCTTGTTTAAACAAGAGCAGTTTGTTGCAGCTTTAACCTGACACAAGGCAAATTCCTGCCGTTCCTGCCTCTTCCCTTCAGAGGCAGCAAGGACCACAGTCTTTCAACATCTCGAGTCTCCTTTTTGTCTCACACTCCATTGTTTCCTAGGCAGGTCCCTTCCCAAAACAGACAAAATCCAGGTTGTTTTCTCAGCTATGTCAGGATTTTCAGCTGAGAGCTGCTGCTCCAAAGGAAGCAGAGTTTTTCATTAAACAAAACAGTCAAGTTTTATATTGACTTTAGCATCATCCTCTTTGTTGTGCAGACAGAACCCTGGCACAGCAGGGTCAGAGACAACTCACCAGTTATTCTGGCAGTGTACCATATCCCATCGCTGTGCTTCGCCAGGCAGGCTGAACCCACCTCCAGAGTGCTCAGATCAGGCTCCTGGAACGGCTGAAGCTCCTCCACTGACACCACCTGCCCATGTGAAAACCTGCCAGAGAAAAGCAGTTCATTTTTCACCTTAAAGATGTTATTCAGGCTGTATAACCCAGACCACGTTCCACCCCAGAGCATTAACCTCCCTCTGCTAGGGAAACACCCCATAAACCAGTTCACAGGTCCTTAGAGATAACAAGGATCAGAGAGACACACAGAGCTACAGTCCAACCTCCAGCTCAAAGCACAACCCGCTTCAAAGACTGATCAGGCTGCTCAAGGTGTTATCTAATGAAATTCTGAAGATGGAGATCTACTACCCCTCCTTGCAACTGGAACATAGCCCTTGGTTATTTATTTTAAAGAGAAGCTTCAGTGATTTATTTTACAACACTCAGCCAGTTTTTAATTTTGACACTCAACTGGTTATCATCAAACAACAGCCTGGAAAGGACCCCAGGATCAGATGATACAAAATCTGTACACATTTCTCACGGGGTTTTCCATTTCATCTCTGCATGACCTCAAGAAAACAACCAGATACCCCAGCTTGCCATATGCACCTTAAAAAAATAAAGGCAAAATTTCACTGGGTATAAAAGCCAAACAGGGCACTTTGTGAGGAGTTTAACCCTCTGAAGAACAGACAAGACAAACACCCCCTTCCATTACTTTTTTTTTACCGGCAGTTCTCTTTGAATCTGCATTTATCATCCAAGAAGAATGGGCAGGGCTTCAGGGATTTGTGAGTGGGATAGAGGTACAGCACTCTGACTCCTGCGCTGCCATCTTCCAAGTCCTCTGTCCCCACAATCATGGCATTATGGTACTCCAAGGTACCCCAAGAACTGTAGTAGGGGGCTTTAACCTTCATTCCACTCAATTCCTCCTCTTCCTCTTCTTCTCTGTCAGTCTCCTCCTCCTCTTCACTGTGCTTGGATTCATTTTTGTCACTAGTTTCTCCATCTCTCTTTGCTGATATCTCGTCATTATCAATCAGAGGCTTCTCATCAGCTCCAAGTTCAGCAATGGCCTCTTGAAAAGCAATATATTCCTCATCTTGGGCAGAACTGTCTGGTTTGAGGTCCTGCTTTTGGAGACCCTCTGGAGAGGAAGAGGCATTTGTATCTAAAGTAGCCAGAAGTTTGCTCTTTTTCACAGACACCAGGCTGGATTCAGTCAGTTCTATCAGCTGTTTCAAATCCTCCTGCAACTGAATCAAGTCTGACTGCTGCGATGGGTCCAGGCCTGCCCCTAAAGCCAGCTCCACTTGCTGCAGCTGGGAGCTGTAGGTCTGAATTGCCGTTTCCAGGCTCTCTTCATCCATTATCAATAAAACACAGGTGCAAACACAGTGTAACCGGGTCCTTTCCAGCAGCTCACCGCATATTCACAACTGCACTTCACATAGGCAACTTCCTGGGTGACAAACTGTTGCCCACAGAATCCGCGATCTACCCCGACATTCTGCTTCTTCCCTAAGAAGCGCCCAGGCCGATGCTCGTGCAGAACACAGGCGGCGAAAATGGATGACGGAGCCCGAGATGAGCCCAGGCCCTACTCTCACCCCGCCACGGCACCCAGTCGAACCACCGGGCCCACGCCCACCGCCGCAGTCTGTACTCCCACAGTGCGACTCCTCCACTGCGGCTGCAAACCCGCAGTGCTGACCCCGCTCAGCTCCCACTTCCCAGCTCAGCTCCCCCTTCTCCACCCAACTCCCCCTTCCCCTAAGGTGCCGCCGCCATGACACTCCGCTACTTCCGGGTCCCCCAGGGCCACTTCCGGCTTCCTCAGCCAACTGCGTCCGACCCCTCGGTGGCGCTTGCGCACTAAGGGGTCACCGGCCGGCCGCGGCGCGGAGCGCTCTGAGAGTTGTAGTTCGCCCGCGCACAGCCGGGGTCCTCTCCTGCGCCGCGAACTACACTTCCCAGAGTGCCCCGGGCGCGCGATGGAGGCTGGTGGGAAACTGTGAGGAGTCGGGTGGCAGGAGGAGTCACCGGGACACAGTGAGGATCGGTGGGGTCCGGGCTTTGTCTTCCTCCCCCAGCGCTTCGGGAGGGTCAGCAGGTCGCTGTGGGGTCTGCAGGGAGCGGCTTGCGAAGAGCCGTCAACCACACCCGGGTTCTGGCCTATGCCGTAAGGGGGAAATGGCTGCATGGGGCGCGTTTCCCCCTTCCCCTGTCAGGCCGTGGTTGGGGAGGGAATGAAGGGGGTCTTCTGCATCTGAGGTAGCGCGGCGAGGTGGAGAGTGTCCCCAGACCGAGGCCTCGGTGCCTTCCCGGTGTCGGCGTTGCATGACTGGAGGTGGAGGTTTCCCCCATGCCCTGTCCTGTGGAGTCTCTCACTACTGGCCTGGGACACTTGGGTTTTCCCTTTGAGGAAACGTTATTTGACCTCAAAATGATGATTTATCAGCGCACACGTTGCACTGACAGTTGCATCTCGAAGTCTTTGCCTTTATGTTGCTTCATATTTAACAGGATGTTGTGGCAAGGTCCTGTGAGTCATCTAGGGGCCAGCACTTTGTGTCGTTGAATTGGTACCAACAAGGCCGAGATTTGCCACTAAGTCCGTGGGCTTCTGCAGGTGTTCATGTCACTTTGCCTGAGCCTTGATCTTGTGCTTTGGGCTTAGTAACTTAACCTATCATCTGCAAGTACTTTGTAAAATGCCGAGATACTGGTATGGTGGGAACCCTAACAGCAGGATGTTGCTGGATAATGTTCAAATTCAGCTGGGGGTGGGGGGTTATGCACCTTTAAGGTACTTTGCATTCAGTGCAACCATTAATGATCCCACAATACAATAGGAGGAGAGGGGCTGAACTGTGTATTTGTTCTCAAAATACCTATTTTGTGCTCTGGGTTAGAGATTTGTTCTAATGTTCGTGTTTCCCTTAAGCATTGAAGCTGTGCAATCATGTACTAGTCATACAGGCTTCTTGGTAACCCTAGTATTCAGCAGCAACACTTTTCCAGAGATTCAACTACATTTCTGCAAGATTAGCAAAGGTAAAGCTTAGTTATTTGCGTTATTGGTTACAGAGGGCTGTTGTCCCTCTTGGCCACAAGAGCACACTGCTGGCTCATGGTTATCCTGCTGTTCACCAAGGTCCCCAATACTATTTAAATAGTATTTGCTGCTTAATAAAAGTGTTGCTGGGGAATCACATAGAAAAGGCTGCTTGGATGTGAGAAAAAGGGGAACAACTTCAAGTCTATCAGAGGTTTCATCAAGGCACTAGAAAATTAATGGAATTTAATAATATGGTTAATTTATACCATATTTGTATGAAGCTGTCTTCACTTTCTGGGGGTCTTCTGTGCACCAGAAAAGATGTTCAAGCTCTTTAAGCCCCAAAGCAGACAGGGCTGGGCTGGCAGTGGATGCCAGGCACTGAGTGCAGAAGCAGAGGTTCAGAACTTTGTGACATCATCCATCACTCACGTGCATTTGAAAGTTCGGTCTTGAGCCTTTTGCATCATCGGTCTTGGATCTGCGTGTTGTCTGGGGGTTGCCCAAATGTGAGGGTTGCAGATTAAAGCATAAAGTCATTTATTTAATTATCTGACATTGGGACAAACTTGCACTGTGGAATGGGAGACATTTAGAAGTGACCTGTATGTTAATAATTTCCAGGTACTCCTTGCAGAAGCAGGATGTATACTCTGCTGTCCGGCCTCTATAAATACATGTTCCAGAGGGATGAGTACTGCATCCTGATCCTTGGCTTGGACAATGCTGGAAAAACTGTAAGTGCTGTCATGCAGTGACAAAACAGACAAGGCAGTCTTTTGTGGGCTGTGTTGTGAGTTATTTTGGTGATGTCACACCAAAGAATCATAGAATGGTCTAGGCTGGAAAGGACCTTGAAAATCACCTAGTTCCACCCCCCTGCTGTGGACAGGTCCCAAAAGATCAGGTCACTCAGAGCCCCGTCCAACCTGGTCTTGAACACTTCCATGGAGGGGACATCCACAACCTCCTTGGGCAAGTTGCTCCAATACTTCACCACCTTCACGGTGAAGAAGGTGTTCCTAATATCCAGTCTGAATCTCCCTTCTTTCAGGCCATTGCCCCTTGTCCTGTCACTACAGGCGCTGGTAAAAAGCCCTTCTCCAGCTCTGCTGTAACCCCCTTCACGTACTGCAAGGCTTCTGTTAGGTCATCCTGGAGCTTGTCTTCTCTAAACTGAATTAACCCCAGCTCTCTCAGCCTGTCTTCATAGCAGAGGTGTTCCATCAGTTTCTACCTATTACTTAAATTCACCGTAAGCTTTCAGGGAGGTACCTGAGGCCCTGGTAATCCTGTAATCACCTGAAATCACAGCGTCACAGAGTGTTAGGGATTGGAAGGGACCTTGAAAGATCATCCAGTCCAATGCCCCCACCACAGCAGGATCACCTAGATCAAATTGCACAGGAACATGTCCAGGTAGGTTTTAAACATCTCCAGAGGAGACTCCACAACCTCCCTGGGCAGCCTGTTCTGGTGCTCTGTCACCTTCACCGTGAAGGAGTTCCTTTTCATATATGTGTGAAAACTCTTATGTTCCAGCTTACACTCATTGCCCCTTATTCTATCATTGGATGCCATTGAGCAGAACCTGGCTCTGTCCTTCTGACACCTGCCCTTTCCATATTTATAAACATGAATGCGGTCACCCCTCAGGCTCCTTTTTTCCCTGCTAAAGAGACCCAACCCCCTTCAGCCTTTCATCATCAAGGAGATGCTCCCCTCCCTTCATCATCTTTGTGGCTCTGCACTGAACTCTCTCCAGCAGTTCTGTGTCCTTGAACTGAGGGGCCAAGAACTGGACACAATATTCCAGATGTGATCTCACCGGGGCAGAGTAGAGGGAGAGCAGAACCTCTCTTGGTCTCCTAACCAACACCCTTCTAATCCACCCCAGGATGCTATTGGCATTCTTGGCCTTGCTAAAACAGGGAACATGAAGAGTGGTTGTTACAACGGTAGGTGGAGTGAGATTCCACAGAAATAAAAAGGTGGGTTTGGGTTAGGATTAGCCCAGTCAGGAAAACATTGGGGAGTCAGTTACTTTTCCCTTGTTCCTTTTCAGACCTTCCTTGAACAAACGAAAACTCGGTTTAACAAGAACTACAAAGGGATGAGTTTGTCCAAAATCACAACCACTGTAGGCTTGAACAGTAAGTAAATTTAGGTTAGAATGTTTTCCTGCACAATGGGACAAGAGCAGGTTCTTCTTTGAAATGTTTAACAATTGATAAGGGCAAATAAATTTCTAGAAGTGGAGATTGTATCTCCTAACTGGCTGTGCCTTTTTAAAAGGAGAGTAAAGAGGAAAAACCGTGGGGACCCCCCCTTTAATCTTTAACTCTGAGGTTAAAGCTGCATTTCACTGGAGGTCCCTCATCGGCATGATTCCAGTATCGTTTGCACTGATACAATTCGGTCTGCTCTTAATGGTCCTGCTTTGCAAAGCTTTTGTTGTGCAGTTGTCAAAAGTAGCTGCTTTGTGTGGTTTGTTCCTCTAGAAGGTTGTTCCATCCCTGATTTCTCGGTATCTGTGCTTTAGTGAACCTTTGTTTTTCACTGCTGTCTTTCTTCTTTCTCTCTAGTTGGCACTATTGATGTTGGCAAAACACGGCTCATGTTCTGGGATCTTGGTGGGCAGGAGGAGCTGCAGTCTCTTTGGGACAAGGTTGGAGATGTATTTTCTTCTTTTAGCAATATTTGTGTTTCCCTTAGCATTGAAGCTGTGTGAGCATGTACTAGACATACAGGCTTCTTGGTAACCCTAGTATTCAGCAGCAACACTTTTCCAGAGATTCAACTACATTTCTGCAAGATTAGCAAAGATAAAGCTTAATTGTTTGCATTATTGGTTACAGACAGCAACTGCCAGCCCAGATCTGAGATTGTGCCCGTAGAGGGAAGCTTTCTGGGGGGAAGATGGTTTAGGTGTGACCTGGCAGTGCCTAGTTGAAGGCTGGACTTACTGATCTTCAAGCTCTTTTCCAGTCAAAGGGATTCTGTGATTCTGATTGTATGTTCAGCTGGCCTGTGAACATAACACATCAGGCAGAGCATTCCATGTGCCACCATTTCCAGTCCAGTCGTACACTGTGGAAGCAGCTGGCTGTAACTGCTTGCCCTGTTCCACATGTATCCAAATTCTCCCTATTAAAAATAAACCAGGAAGAGGAACGAGTGGCCCTGACAACGAGGCTGATAGCTGTGTTTTCCTTTCAGTATTATGCTGAATCCCATGGTGTAATCTACGTTATTGACTCCACTGATGAGGAGAGGCTCTCGGAATCTAAAAGAGCTTTTGGTGAGTGTGTTGTGTTTTGCCTGTGCTGTGTTATCACAATGTTTTATGGCACGGTTGTCTCATGAGAGTGGTGTCCCTGTGCCATCCATGTGGCCTCTTGAAGTCTCTAGTGTTTTGGCACCTTTTGGTTGAAAGCTGCCTCACTTTTGTTGCTTATAATGACCTTCGGTCTCTTCAGTTAATTCTCAGTAACTTGCTTGTTGAACAGAATAAAGTTCAGAGTTTGATCTGGAAAGTAATTCTTTGAAGAAAATAGACCTGAAAGGTTGTATCAGATGACAGTCTAATGCAAGACACAGCCTCTTGCTTCATCGCTGTGTCCAGAATATCTGTGTTTGGTAGTTACACAACTTTATCTTCCAGAATTGGTTAAATCTCTGATCTTGTTTCTGTGTTTATAGAGAAGATGATTACCAGTGAGGCTCTCGAGGGGGTTCCCATTCTGGTCTTGGCTAACAAGCAAGATGTGGAGGTAAGATTATTGCAGATTCACCTCTAAGTGAGCAAATAAACCTTGGAAAAGTGAGCTCTGCATTCATGTTAAATTTGTTCCAAGTTCCTGGGCTGATCCTGTGGTGGTTTCCCACTGCTGGAAGTAATTGAATTTAACTTTTTCCTTTCTCCTCTAACCCTTTCCCAGTTGTATAAAAGAGTTGACTACAAGCACATCCACCTCTGTAAACAGAATGTACATTGATAACTGTGGTGGGTCTGTCTCATACTGTGACTCGGTATCGTGATCCTGTTTTCTCCTGTTCAGTCAGGAAAAAACCTGTTTGTTACGCTTTGTTTGTGCTGCTCAACTCTTACCTGGGAACAGCACAACAAATGTGGGGGCATTGGCATCCTTTCCCCAGAACCAAATAAGATCTAGTCAGTGAAACACTGTTTGTCCTAGAGCATTTCATCCAAAACCAGCAGTGAGCTCAGCACAGTTTTAATTCTTTCTGGCCAGTACAAAACAGCAAACCTCATGGTTTGTGTTTGACAAGTCTGTGTGACATGTGGAATGACGCATCCGGGGCAGCCCTCATTTCCCCTCATCGTGGAAAAAAGGGAAGAGGGCCTGAAGTGGGGGTGGGTGGTGGTCTCCCCGTTGTCGTCCTCTCCACTCTGCACGTGGAATTCTGGCTCTGCAGTTCGAGTGATCCATCTCTAGGGGGCGTCAGAGGCCTTTGGTGCAGTTGGGAGCTGCAGCCCTGGCAGCTGCGATCAGGATCGGTGTCAAAACGATGCAAAGACTTGCAGCTTCTTCCCCTGAAATTTACACCTGTCTCTGTGAGATTCTTGTAGCAAATACTTGGGGATTCCCTAGGAGCAATTCCAGAGAGTTTGGTGACACTTTGTGTGTACAACGTAACGGGTTTATTGGATGATCAAAAGATTATCTGTAAAAAGCAAAGAAATTAAGAAAGCTACTGGAAAGTTGGAGAGGGATTTTTTATGAGGATCTCTAGTGAAGGGGATGGGTTCAAGAAGAGAGGTAGTCTTCCTAAGATTAGATCTTGGGGAAAAAAGATTAGATTAGATATTATGAATAAATTCCTTACTGAGAGTGGTTGGGCACTGGAACAGGTTGGTGGTGGAGTCACTCCTGGAGTGTTATCCCTGGAGGTGTTTAAAAACTGAGTAGCTAGACCACTCGAGGCCATGGTCTAGGGGTTAGGGATACGTTGGGATGAGGGCTTGACTTGGTGATCCTGGAGGTTCTTTCCAGCCGTAATGATTCTATGACAATTCTCCTCCCTGGAAATATTCAAGGCCAGGTTGGATGGGGTCAGCTTGGTCTGGTGAGAGGTGTCCATGGCCATGGCAGGAGGTTGGAACTGGATGCTTTCTGAGGTCATTCGATTCTATAATTCTAAAACTCGAGCTTTTTTACAGGAGACTCCATAAATGGAGCATTTGCTGGTTGTTTTACTTCTAGATCTTCCCTTGCTGAGTTTTAATTTGGGAATTGCTGTACTGAACCGTTCATAAGAGCAATTTTTTGTGCAGGCTGGTTGGGCCTGACTAGACTGTGCTGTGAAGAGGTGGTTTGTGGCTTATTCTTCTGAGGAAGTGGAGACAGAGATGTGACCCGTTCTGTGAGCTTCCTCTGAAGTTTGTGGTAGATAACGTCGCTCCAGAAAGGTCATCACGGGGTTTTTATTATTGTAACAGCACAGTGTTGATGTGATCACAAATCCACCTCCCCCAGTTGCCTAGTTGGTTTATGTGATCTGAGAAACAGAACGCATCTGTAAACAAACACTTCATGATGTAGGCAAGGAGGTGGAAAGGAGAGGAACTTGGAAGCCACAACTGACATTTATTCCTGAGCACGAGAAGCTCAAGTGCTCTGTGTGAAGTAACGGGGAATCTGCCTCATCCACTGCTGTGAAATGATACTCTAATTCATGGCTTCCCCTTGAACACAAAAAGGTGTCTCAGAATTTATTATTCAGTGGTGCTGTCCCTGCAGCCACGCTACTATGCAGTTATATTGGAGGGTGAGGAAGGGAAAGGATTCTAATGGATTAAGCTGAGGGGGAGGGAAATTACTGTGATAGTAGTAAAGTGCTCTGGGTAGGAAAAATGGACTTGGAGATGAAGAAGGGAGGTTCTCTGTGCCACTGGGTGCTCTGCTCTGCCAATTCCATTGCCTGGTGGCTTTACACAGTTAGAAAGGAAACAGCGTGGCTGTGATCCTCCCCATCACTTCCTGCCTTCAATACTTCCTCTCATCTTTAGTTCAAAAAGATTTTGAAATATATAATCTCTCTCAGAAGAAAACATACTGTGACGTTCAACCATAATGAACTCCAAGTCTTCTTCAGGAAACATTCAGCCTTGTTTCAGCTGTCTTGGGTTTTAACCTTCCTGCTGGTCTAATTTGCCAAGAAAAAGGGAACAACATGAAATCCAGCTCCTGAAGACTTACTGCCATGAAACAAAAGCTATAACAATGTGGAAACTTACTGCCATGAAAACTTTGACATACGGCTCTTCCTCCCAGTTGTTGCGTCATTGGCTTGTCTAGAGCTTTGGCTTAAGTCAAAAGGCAGTTGATCCTGTCTTTCTTATTTGCCATGAGCTGTTCTTAGTGAACACCATACCAAAACTAAAGTAGCATCCTTTATAAACTTGGGAAGAACAGTTAGTTGGTACCAATCTCTTCACAGAATCACAGAACATTAGGGATTGGAAGGGACCTCGAAAGATCATCTAGTCCAATCCCCCTGCCAGAGCAGGACCATGTAGACCAACTTGTCCATCTTGCAGACCCACTGGTATGAATTTAAACTCTTAAGCTTAGTCTGACTCTCCCTAAAGTTAGAATTTTATTCAGTGTATTTGATTCTTGATCCAGCGTGTGCAAATGAACTGCAGGTTTGCCACGGGGCAGAAACACTGCATTAAGCTGTGAAGTCCTTCACATTTCTGTTTCCAGCACCCTTGAAGCAGCAGGTTCAAGGCGCCTTGTGGGTTGTAAGAAAGTACAGTCATCAGAAGTTGCACAACGAATGGATTCTGAACCCTTCACAGTGGAAAATCACAAGATTGGATTCAAGGGCACTGGGTGAAGCAGGTGTTAAACTCTCATTGAGCTCGTTTCTTAAGAATCCACCTTATTTATGAGCCCTGAAAGCTGTTCATTTGTCATGTGGTTGTCCCCACAGTTGTTTCCTGTATTTAATTTCTCTGGAACCAGTAGTTTGCAAAATGTACAGCTGGTATCGTTAATGCCCGTCTTCCCGCTAAATTGAAGCGCAGACTTGCAGAAGACTGAACTCATGCTCACAGGTGGTTTGTGCTTTCAAAGTGCCCACTCTTGGAGCAGGGTCTGCTTTGACATTTGAGGAAATCCCCAAAACTTGTATTTGAGTCTTGCTGAAGGACTAAATGGAAGGAGGAATGTTGAGCTCATGGACAGCTGAAATGCTTGAATGGCTTGTCCATGGACAAAGTGAACACTGAGATCACGAAAGGATTTAGAAGTGGATCCTTCCTGCACTCAGGGAGGAAAATGCAGGTCTGGACCTCAGTTGTCATGTCTGTGATTCTGAGAATCAAACGTGTGGTAACGCTGTGATTTATGTGAGGCAAGTAACGCATCAGCTTACTGAGAGCTGGAAAGGAACTTCTTACTATGACATCTAGTGATAGGACTCAGAATCATACAGGTCGGAAGAGACCCTGGAGATCATCGAGTCCAGCCAGCAACCCACTCTACAAGGTCACCCCTAAACCAATCCTCCCAACTGCACATCTGAGTCACACAGACTCAGGAGAAATGTTCAATCTAACAGGGGAGATTTAGGTTGGATCTCAGGAAGAAGTTCCTCCTTGTGAGGGTGCTGAGGCCCTGGAACAGGTTGCCCAGGAAGGTTGTGGCTGCTCCATCCCTGGAAGTGTTCAGGGCCAGGTTGGATGGGGCTCTGGGCAGTCTGGTCTGGTGAGAGGTGTTGCTGCCCATGGCAGGGGTTGGAACTGGATGATATCTGAGGTCCTTCCCAACCTAAACCGGTCTGGGATTAGTTTCCTTATGCTGTTACTGGGGTTATGTCACGTTCGGCTAGACAGAGCCTGTGCGTGGTGATCAGCGCGGGTTGTGCTCATTTCCGTGGCTGTTTCCATAGACCTTTACAAGTTGAGGATCCAGGAGGTGCAGCAGGATGTGTGCCAAACCAGCATTCCCTGGTGCAAAAAAAAACATGGTCCTGTTTTGTTTTTGAAAAGTGAAGAAATGAATCTGCTGTTGGTAGGTGACCTAATGGTTTTGTACTTTTACTTTACAGACTTGCCTGTCGATACCTGACATCAAGACAGCATTCAGTGACTGCATTATCAAAATTGGGAAGAGAGACTGCCTGACACAGGCCTGCTCCGCTCTGACTGGGTAAGTATGGGAGGGTGTTTCGATGACCAGAACAGCTGCAGGCTGTCTGCAGGGCAGAACAGCCTGTTAGGATTAATGACCCCTGGAAGGAGCTGCTCTGCTTTCCCAGCACTGACAGATAATTGTCTGGGAACCTTGGACTTGCACCAGGTCTGTAACTGCATCTGTAAATGAACCACGCTGAGGACTTACTCCTGGGTGGCACTTGGAGGTCCAAGGAGCTGTTGATTCTTGTCCTTCATCATCCCTTCTCTACTGTGCTGGCTGGCCATAAAGCTGGTGTGGCAGAACTCAGTTGAAAATCTAGCTGTGATGACACCACCTGAGAGATGAGTGAGGTCCGATTGCTGGCAGAGTAATTCTGCTCTTGCTTTGGTGTGTTGCTGGTGTGCAGATGAGCTTTGTTATGCAGATCACAGTCTTTCACGCTGGATGCCTGTGGTTTAAGATACCATGACTAGAGCAGGTCAGAGTTTGGGAGGCTGTGCTGCTGCTTCAGGTCTGCACAGCTGCATGTTGTGACCTTGGCCAAGCCTCTCAGTATCACTTGGACCTTGGCCTCGGTGTCTCAGTATCGCTTATTGCACGTCAGGCCATGTGGTGATTTGGTTACAGTTTCAGTTCTTAGAGTGAAAAGTGCTGCCTGGCAGTAGTCAGAGGCACTTTTCTGGATGGTTAGAAATGCTCCTGCCTGTACGGCACCCCGAGCTTTGGGCTTTCTCCTGGTTTTTAATCTAGTAAGACATCTTTATTAATTGTATGCGGTACTGCAAGGGGGGAGAAAAGCTTTGTAATCCATGAGAAAAAAGCTCTGGTGTCTGCATTGCTGAGAGTCAGATGCTGTAAAGCTGATGAATGACCAGAACAGTGGTTAAACCCTGACTGGAAGAGAAGAATTAGATTATAATCTAATGAGTTGCAGCCTTTTTCAGCTGTTGTGGGCTTTGTACAAGCACTTGATCTGTATGGAATTTCCTTTCAGAATTTCAATTTGCACTAAAAAAATGCCCAAACCTAAATTGTGGAAGGCTGGCAAGATCTGTCGACTCAGGCAAGTTGGTGACTTGCTTGACAGCCTCAGCCCAGATAATTCCAGATGGTTAGAGTCAGGATTGGAGAATCTGATACAACTGGCCTGAGCCTCATAGCAAGATAATTTCAAACCAGCTGTCAGGTGGTCCGAGGCTGTTTCATCCCAAGGTTTCCACAGAGCTGATGACTAACTAAATTGGATGTAGACTTGTACAATCAGCAGGAAAATAAAGGGTTTAGCAAGTTAAAAGAAACCAGATCCCCCTTCTTTGTGTGTCAGAGAAACTAAAGTCAAATGCCAATAAGTAATCGTGGAGCAGAACCTCAATTAGCTCTCGTCGGGGCTCGGTTAGGAACTACAGGAGCCATTGTTTTGTTCTTGGCTGTTGGTTGTTCAAGTTGTTTTTAAAATCTTGTCTACATTTTTTCCCTTAGCAAAGGAGTGAACGAGGGGATCGAATGGATGGTGAAATGCGTGGTGAGGAACATTCACCGGCCACCAAGGAAGAAGGACATCACGTAACAGACTTCAATGTCAGCCCAGGACCAGACAGTCTTTTCCCACACAGCTCTGTGTTCCCTTTAAAGCAGGTGATTCACTGGATTCATCTTACACCTGGTTCTTTCCTAAGTTTGGAGACAAACACTCTCTTTTTGTGTCTAAAAAGTAACCAACACTTGAGCAAAGGATTCCAAAACTTGGGTGGGGGGTGGTGGGAATCTCTTACATTAAGTATTAAGCTGCCAGCCTGAGAGCACAGACTGAGTGCAAATCCACACCGCAGCTACAAAGGACTTGGTTTCCCATGGTGTTACCTCGTGATTCCTGGTTTGGCAGCCTGATGGACCAGAGGCCGGCGACATGAAGGAACTGCTGAAGAAACTGTGTAGATGATCATGGAATGGGGGGGGGCAGAGCCTGGGGAATGGCTGTCCTTTCTGACCAAGATGACACCTTGCTGCTCCAGCCCTGTGGTTGCTGTAGATGGTGTTACTGGCCCTGTTATGCTGCTCTTTAGATAATGAGGTAGGGAGGAGACAGTGTTGATTCTAACCCCATTTCCAATCACCACATTGTTTCAGAACTTTTACCTGTGGTCAATGCAGATGTGGAAGCCAGCAACAAGACAGTGGCCCGCTGTTCAAAACGGGTCTTCTGAGCAGGATATGACTCCAGCAGCACTGCCTTGTGCTGACTGCTGGTCTTTCCGTTGTGCGTTCTCTGTAATCCTAAGGATAATTGATCTCTTCTGTAACTGGAATGAATCAAGGCCCTTGCTGTGATCTTTCCAGGCTGAAAACTGAACCTCTAGGCAGGGAGAAATGAGTCTGCAATAAAGCTTCCTACTTTGACCTTCTGTTGCTGAAGACAATGGTACTTGGCCTCCCCAGCCTGTAATTCTGCAGCTGCGTGTCTAACAGCTCTCCAGATGTGTTTTCACTTGTATTTTACAGTGGTTTGGCAGCACTGTTGCTCTGCACATAGCATAGATGCCCCGGGCGCTGGTGACCGCTCTGTGCTGGCTGCTGGCAGACCTAAGGGGACGTTATTCAAGCTCCATGTGAGTTAGACATCAGTGTTTGTTTAAGGAGTTGTTCGGGGTCTGGGGAAGATCCTTCTCCTGTATTTTCTGCATGCAACTCATGCAGATATTTATTTTTTTGAGGCTGTAACTCACTCTCTCACATTTGGGTCAAAGCACGAGGGCAGCTGGGCCATGTCAGCGGGCACAGGAAGTCAGTGGAAACCACTATGTGTCAGCAGAAATGGCCTTCCCAGTAAGACTGGGCTAGGAGCAGGCCAGGTAAGAGATGGTAAACTGTCAGGTAAGAGATAAAAGCCCTTTGATAAGAGATTATGTGATTTATGGGTTTATAAAACCAAGGCACCAGTACAGGTCGGGGGTTGATCTACTGGAAAACAGCTCTGGAGGAGGACCTGGAAGTCCTGAAGGAACCCAGGAGCCATCAAAATGCCCTTGTGGCCCATCTCCAGTTGTTCCATGCTCTGTGGATATAAAGAATTCCTTGAAGGGCACTGGTCCATGCTAAGAAATGATGACCCCATGCACTGTAGGGCCCAGAGTTTTGAGCATACAAAGGTGTTGGCTCCTCAGTGGCCACTGATGAGAAGGGAAATGTATCTCACTGAAACAAGGGCAGGTTGAGGGCATCTTTCAGGTCCTGGCCCCCGTTTGGGTTGGCGCTAATAGGTAAACCACACAGATATAAAACAATGACTGGGGGACAAAAATTCCTTGCTGAGAGAAAAAACCACTTCAGTTAAGTAACTTGAAACATCAGTTTAATGGGACACCAGGGACTTTCCAAGCTTTCCACATACTCTGATCTCTTCCTACTCCCTAGCAGACCAGGAAGGAGAAAGGATTTTAGGCTTGAGGCCATGGTTGTTCTCACAGGGAGCAGCAGGAGGTCATCAGTTAAAACAAGCACACTGACTTCACAATTCCAAGACACCTTTAGGATCCAACCTTCAACCCAGCACTGCCAGGTCACCCTCAACCCCTATCTCTAAGCACCATGTCCACGTGTCAGTTAAATCCCTTCAGGGATGGTGACTCCAGTACTGCCCTGGGCAGCTGGAACAGTATTTGAGAACCCTTTGGGTGAAGAAATGCCCTAGTGCTGGGGACAAGGACAGTCACAGCAGCAGGTGAATGGCTTTGATGCATTCTCTGTGCTGAGGCGAAGGAGCAGTGCTTGATCAGCAAACGGTGCTTGATAAAGATCTCGCTGATCAGCCACCGTGCAGAGACTTCCCATGAAGGGCAGAAACAACAAAGTGCTGCTGTAGCTGGGGTTTCTGGTTGGATCTGTGAGGCCTTAAAGGGCCACATCAGGATGCTGACAGCTTTGTTGCAGCATCAGCATCTGGTATCATGGTAGCTACTCTACCTTGTTTGAACATTGGCAGAAGATCAGGTTTCTCTCACCCACCTGGAATTTTCCTGCTACGCAAACATTTGTGAACAGCAGGAGGCAAGAGCATTCCTTAAAACCTGCCAAGAACCTCCACAGACCCCACCTGTAACATTTGTGCACGTCCTGGGACACTCAGTGCCATCCGCACAGGGCCAGTTTCACCATTTGGAATGTCCAGCATCTCACTGAAGTTGCTGGCTAGTACAAGCTCTTACAGGCAGATGTCACATATGGGGCATCTGCCAACACGTCCAGCACATCCCTTGGGCTGTTGAAGCTCTAAGGTGCTGCCTGCAAACATTTCAGAGGGCACTTTCCTGTGCATCTGGACATTTCCTTCTCCTCAGCAATGATGTTGTAGCTTAGCATGAGGCTGGTGGGTTTACTCACGCTTTACACAAGTGGGTGGTCATAAAATAACCAACTCTGAGGTACCACTGCAGGGTTGGAAAACGTGAGGCTGGGCCAGTTCTTGGCTAAAACCCTGGGTTAAAGTACTTGGAAGTGGCTGAGTTGATTTTTAGGCATTTCATTATGGTTCTCGAAACAGTATCCTGGGACTTGTGTGCTGGCAAGTTCAAGGGGAGAACGTGTGGTGGGGTCTGCCAAGGAAGACAAAGGTGTGGCCCTGGTCTTGACCATTATCCCTTTAAATTAGAAACAAACCCTGGTGAATGCAGGTGGTAACTGCCTGGCAGCCACAGGCAGCAGCAGCCACAGCCACATATAAAGGAAAGGGGGTTCTGCCTCTGCTTGCAGCTCTCCTTATGCTCCTCAGCGTAAGGGGCTGAGGTTGCCGGTGTTCACAGACAAAGCAATTCCATTGCCTGTTGGCTACCCAAAAGCCACGGGGCAGGTGACAGGCTGGCTGCCCTCTCAAACATCTCTTTTGGCACAGTTTTAGTAGAAAACTTGGCTGACCTGAATCTCCAGGGAGATAAGAGGCAATTGAGAGGTGAGAATAGCCTTTGCCCTCTGCCACACTTTCACTGGGACAAAGGAGGCCGAAGAAACTAGAGCGGGTTCTTTTTTCACGCTGGAATTTCATACAGCTGGGAAATCCCATGTGGAACATTCCTGGTGCCTAACGCACCTTCCAGTGATTGCACCTCCAGCACTTCCTGCAGCTTCGCCCTTTGCTTTTGGTTCTTCTGAAATCCCTTAAAGAGCTGGTTTGTTGCTGCTCTGTAAAAAGCAGCTTCAGCAGCCACTGGTGGGGGTTTTCATTAGTTTCTCTACTCGCATTTAGCAAGTTTGAGATCCAGAACCTCTTCTTCTCACCCCACATAATTCTGCTGATGCTCGCTGCCTTGGAAGCGATAGTGTTGGAGAAGTTGTGTGATGCAAGAAAGAAACTAGTACTAGAGGCAGTCAGAGCCTCATGAGGGGAAACGAGGGACGGCTGGTGTGGAAAACTTGGACGGCACCAAAAATGACCTAAACTTCTTCCATAACCTGCGCGTGCGTCGAGTGGAGACAAGAAGAGGAGGAACGTTGGCAGTGAGCTCTTCGGTTGTGGAATCCTGCCTGGAGTTTATTTTTAACAGGCAGCATCACCTTCTGGAGGCGGCAAACTCCTCATTCCTTCTCAATTGCACTGTCTTGCCTTAGAGCCGCTGCTTGCCCAGATAACGAAGGTGTTTGCAGTGCCTGGTGAGTGCCACGTCCCACACACACGAGTCTCACTTTTCCCCCAGTTGCTGTCACACAGCAGCAAAGGGCATCATGACCATAAGGCGGTGGAGCCACTGGCTTGGAAAGACATGGGGTGAAGCATCCTTTCCCTTGCTGGAAGAACATGTAGTCATCTTTATGACCAGCATTTACTCATGAGTTACTACTCACACACCACAGAGGACTCTGGCACTTAAACCCACCTACCTAAACCCTCATTCCTCACCAACAGACTCATCCAGGCTGTGAAACACAAGGCAGCAGTTGCTGGCATATGACTGGCCCAGCATTGTTTGGTGCAGACATCTCAGCTGTGGATTTCCTGTGGCAAGTTTTGAGTCACAATTCCACAAAGAAAAGAGAAGAGGGACTGTGCTCTATAAGATAGCAGCAAAGAAGAGTAAGGAGTTTGTTCATCCCAGAAACCAGCACCTTGAGGTGTTTCCTCTTTGTGACCAAACCTGCTGCTTCTCTGTTGGGGACAAGGTGAGAGACCATGAGTTATCTCACCTTCCTCCTCCTCCCACACAGACAGAGCTTATCTTTACTCTTGAGATCACACCCTGTGCCAGCAGACACTGACCACAGAAGGTATTTTATGAGCAGTTCTTCACTCTGAAGGCAGGGGGAACAGAGGCAGCTGGTCAAGTGGGGGACAACAATGTAATGGAAAATATCTGAGCTCTCCCCTGCTGGGATTAAATCCCCCCCAGTCCGCACCCACATCCTCAGTGTGGTGGAAACACTGACAGCTCACCCCCATGCCGTGGCAAGAGGCAAGATCATGGGATCCACCCCACAGGCTGTGACAGCCCCAATAAAGACCCCGTGGGTGGGACTGGTGTAGAGAGGGGATCTTTAATGCAGAGGTGCTGAAACACAGCGGGGTTGTCCCTGTGCCACAGCAGCACATGATGTGCAGAACCGGGTGAAAGAAGAACTTGGGTTTGAGTCTCCTGCTGGAGCTGAGTTGTTCTATCATGTTCAGAGCTATGAGGTGGGGAATGCACGTTCCTATTATCTCCCAGGTTTCCCAACTACACAGCCCTTGTTCTAACTTCTGGGAAGTCAAATAAATCACCTGCCAGGCTCCAGTATTGCAGAAGGAAGCTCAGAAGGTAGTTCTTCACAGTGAAGGTGACAGAGCACTGGAACAGGCTGCCCAGGGAGGTTGTGGAGTCTCCTTCACTGGAGATGTTTAAAACCCACCTGAATGTGTTCCTGTGTGACTTGGTCTAGGTGATCCTGCTGTTGCAGGGGGGTTGGACTGGATGGTCTTTCGAGGTCCCTTCCAATCCCTTATAATTCTATGAATACAAGGCAGTGTTGGGGAATCTGTGTGAGCTGAGCCTGAACAAGCATGGTGGAGTGTGTTCCCAAAGAATGGAGGAGCTTTCCAGACCTTTATCCAGTCTCTCAAGTTCTGTCAAAACCACCCTCAAGTCCACACGTTAAAACTCCGCTGTGTTACAGCTAAACCCCAGCACAGCCACAGCGTCGCTATGGTCAGAGCAGCTGGGAAAGCCCCAAATGGAGCAAGGGAACCTGCTGGCACCTGATGCCTTCAATGACCTTCTCAGAAGAGCAGTGATAGAGGCCAGCACACAAGGGGTTAATTGTCCCCACACACCTATGGCACCACAAAGTCTCTAGTTTCAGGACTTCAGCATCACTGAATCCCTGATTATCTTTGGTTCAAAGAAATCCTTAAGATCATCAAGTTCAACCTTTGACTCAGCACTGCCAGATCACCCCCAAACCACAACCCTGAGACACCATGAGCTGTCCCTAAACTCTGTGTAAGGTTGAAAATCTCAGGGCAAGGGTGAGGATTTTTCTGTAAGGGACAGTAGAATCACAGAATCATTTGGGCTGGAAAAGCCCTTTAAGCTCCTCAAGTCCAACTGCTCCCCCAGCACTGCCAGGACTAATCCCTGTCTCTCACCTCACATCTTCGCAACCCCTCCAGACACAGAGACTCCACCACAGCCCTGGGCAGCCTAGACCCTTCCCCTTTTGGGGAAGAAATTGTTCCTCAGGGCCAATCTAATCCTCTCATGAGTCAATTTGATGCTGTTTTCTCTCATCCTGGGGAGAAGAGCCCGACCCTCACCTCGCTCCAACCTCCTGTCATGGAGTTGTTGAGCACAAGCAGCTCTCCCCTGAGCCTCCTTTTCTGCAGTTAACCCCCTCCCCAGCTCCACTGGACACACCACACGGGGTTGCAGCTGGAAATAAAAGCGAAACATGCTTTGTGGTGGGTTCAAGACCACAATTAAAAATAAAGGAAAGGAAAACAAAGCAGTTAGGCCTCAATGAGATCTCAGACAGAATTTGCCAGACAATGGATAGCTCAGGGAAAACAGAAGAGGGTTTGTTAACTCCATAACTGTACAGGAAGAAGAAGAAAAAGTCCAGCAAGTGAGTGCACACAGACTAGAAACTGTGTCACAAATGCCATCACTAAATACCGTGGGACATCACTATTGTATCGGTCCTTGGTTTTTTACGTTAGAGACCCGGGGAAAGAACGTGCCAGTCAAGCAGAGAGGGGTACCACCACCACCCTCTCTCTTCTCCCCCATGTGTTACCATTCTCGTCTGCAGATGCCGGACCCTCGGGCGTCCAGACCAGCGAACTCTTCAATTCTTCAGCACAGCTTCTCCAGCAAAATGCTGACTGGGCAGGCCTGATTCCTCAGCACCTGGAACTGCATCCCTCGGTGCAGGAGACAGGCTTTCAAAAAGAACCCAGTCTCTGTCTTCTTTGCCCAAGGTTTAAGGAGTCTCGAGTCCTTCTGCTTCCTTCAGCCAAGCACAAAGGAATTATCAGATGGCTCTCCTAAGGCTCCTTCTCTCCCCAGTACTCCCCCAGCTTTTCTCAGTGGCAGAAAGGACAAGCAGTCTCTCTTAGTTTGAGGAAGAGGAGACTAAGGGGAGACCTCATCGCTCTCCTCTTCCTGCTGATCAGGGGCTCTAAGATGGCGGCAACTGGCCACATGGCCCCAGCCATGCGCAGCACTCAAGATGGCGACCGAGTGCACGGCCGGCATCGGCAGGGGCCTCCTCCACGCCCCAAATGTGGCCGAGAGAGTTCTGTGTCCCTCCTGTCTCAGCCACAGGGAAAAAGGGAGTATGCTTGAGCTCTCCACGGGCTGTTGGATGTCGCCCTGTGGTGGGGGGAAGATCGGCGCTAAGTCCACGCTCCTATGGTCCATGGTGCCAGCTCTGAGCCAAGGCCGGCCGGGGCCCGTTCTCTCAGGCTGCCTAACCAAGGCAGAACAGAGGCCTGGGGTGGCAGAGCCACCCCCCTGCCACTGTCTCTGACAGGGCAAGTGGGGCCGCGGCTCTTCCCTGACCTGGGAGTAGGGTGGGGGCCGGAGCAGAAGCTCCGTGCCGGTGCGCTAGGGCAAAGCCCCAGTGAAAGAGACAGGGCAAGGATGGGGTCTGCACCATTTTGTCTCCTAGACTACTCCTCCCCCAGGACAGGGCAATGGCGGGGGTCCTCTCAAAGCAACACGCACCTCTTTCTTCATGAAAGCACAAATCTATACGTTTGACGATTTTGGAATCTCCAAGCTGCAACATCCTTCAAAAGAAGGTGAAATCGGCATCTCCTGGGGATAGTGGTGGCTGCCAAACAAGCCTGGGATGTGTTCTCACACCCAGGTCCTCCCAACAGTGTCCTGAGGGCTCAGCCCACTGTCAGCCAGCACAGGAGGGCTCAGGGTGAAGAACTATCTCCAGGAAAACCAACCCATGGGGGAATCTGCAGGCAGAAGAGTGAATTCACCTGTCTTGTGACTGGGCTGTAACCCCAGGGCCACGGGTGCCTGGAGTCTGTTGGGACGAGCAGGGTGACGAGTCTGCACTGGCCGCATGCCCCCCACACCTCCAAAAATCCCCCGTTGGCTCCCTCCAGCACTGCTGGCTCTCCTCGCTAACAACATCGAGGCGTGAACCAGCTCTGCGTGACCTCAGCGCGCAAACTCCCGCTGACGCCCCGGAGCTGATCTCAGCCACCTACCTGACCCTGTGCCAACACACTCATCGCTGGGCCAGCCGCACGCGATACGCTCGCTGCTTCGAGCGGGAACATGTCCCATCGCTGTTCCAGCTGGCAAGTTGGCTCCTGCCCGCAGCAGTTTCGTGGGTCTGAGGAGCTGCCACCAGCACCCTGAGTCACTCCTGCACCTTGATGCAGCGAGAAGTGTCGAGTTAGCCCAGGCACAGAGCAAACACCAGTTTCAATAAACTGGTGGTTTTCCAAGGGTTTTTTCCCACCTGTTTTAAGTATCTAATGGCATAGGGAAGCCCAGCTCAGAGAACAATGTGAGCTTGGGATCAGTAATGTGAGAAAATAATCTTCTGTCCTCTCTGAGACAGCTCCAGGATAGAGCTGTGTCCACAGCCTCCAGGAAGAGCCTCACACTATCAGCTGTTCCTCTTTTCCAAGCTCTAGAAACTACAGCGAAGACCAAAAGGGGGTTTTATTCTCTTATTTCATGTTTTCAAGTAATTACAATCAATCCGAGGTTGGTCTGCGGCCACCCAGTCATGGTCTGGGTGATGGGAACGGAGCTGGGACAGCACCGCATGGTGCTCTTGGAGGCTTTTCCAATGACACCCAGTTCCTGGAAACAGAGCAGGACGAACGTGCTGGAGTGTTTGGACACTGTTGTAAAAGGTCAATGGTTACCAGTAAGATCCCTCACTGTCCCACTGCCTGTGAGCCCACAGAGGAGAAACTTCTCCGAGCAGAAACTCCAACTAACTTGGCAAGGGTGGGGTAGGGGGAATCCTGGGGAGCAGTTGGACACTGCCAGTAAACCCCCTGCAAATGGCACTGGTGCCCACAACATCCTTTGCTGGGAAGCTCTCAAAGGGATGCTCTGCTCTGCCTGTGCTGGGTGGTAACATCCCAACAGCCAAACGCACACCAAGCCACCTCCTGGTCAGCCCACCTCGGCAGGGCCAGAGAACAACCTGTGAAGGGTCATGAAATGACCTGGCAGAGCCAGTTGGGCTGACAGCACCAAGCTGAGGAGCTGCTGGAGGGTGCAGGGCATCACCCACCTGCCCCAGCCTCTCACTCCTGGTTGCCAGTGGCTGGGGGTCCTCATCTGATGCGGGCTGGGTGATACCCAGTTGTTCAACTGCTGCACTCTGACACATGGAGGACAGCGGCCCATCATGTCCCCTCTGAAGAGGGGCTCAATATGGTCAACCCAAACCCATTGCAATGGTGACAGACACTCAGCAAGGAGGCTGGGAAGGAGCCTGGTGGCTCTCCTCACCCTCACACCACCCACACATGGAGGGGTCAGTCCCCTTGGAGTCACAGCAGTGGCACCAAACCTCTTGCAACCCTCTGGCTGGGTCCAAACCTGCACAAACATCTGCTGCCTTTGGTCTCCCTGGGGGATCTGCGCAGACCCACATCCCAGTGAGACAGAACGCTCATGACATCAAAGAAAACCCCCAAACAAATGAAAACCCCTCTCTGTGCTGGCAGGAGGATGGTTCCTGGGCCCTTCTCCAGGCCAGAGCAAGCCCAGCTGTGTCCTGGGAGAGTGAGGGTTCACTGGCCAGTCTGTTGTTAACAGCTGCCGGGCTCTGGTGTCACTCAGTGTGGGCAGATGAGCAGAGGACTGACTCTGCCCTTTGTGTTGAGTCAGGGCTCCTTGCAATGCAGCAGCTTGGGAATCCCTCAAGGAACGTTGGCCAACACCAGAGGCTCTGGCTGCTCCAGCCTTCAGCCATCAGCCCTGATATACCCTGCCTTGCCCTCTGCCTCATTCATCACAGGGCTCCCATGGGAACCCTCCTCATCCTCTGGCTAAGGCAGAGGATCTCAGACCTGCCATCGGTGCTTCACTACTGCAGGGGGCGGCTGGAGTAAGTGACCCCTGGGGACTGAGCTGGAGCCCACTGGTATGAAGCAGC
The DNA here is from genome assembly GCA_013400115.1 of Rhinopomastus cyanomelas. Taxonomy (NCBI): domain Eukaryota; kingdom Metazoa; phylum Chordata; class Aves; order Bucerotiformes; family Rhinopomastidae; genus Rhinopomastus; species Rhinopomastus cyanomelas. The sequence continues at coordinate 142,416 of VXBP01007618.1, forward strand.
TCAGTAGGGCAGACGTTAGACCTGGTGATAACGGACCGCTGGAAAGGAGAGTCATGGTCCCTTGTAGGATTTCCAGGCCAGGCTTGAGCAGGCTGTGAGGGGTTGCCCAGGATCAGCCCTGGCTCAGTACAGAGGTGACAGCGAGGGGTCCTCTCTGCTGCTTTCCAGCCATTTATCCCCAGAACCCAAAGGCCAGGGTGAGCTTGGTTCAAGTCTGAGGTCCTGCAGAGCAAGGCAGATCTCAGAGCCAGTCCTGCTCGCCCAGCCTGCCAGGGATGCGCAACTGGTCGCTGCAGCCGACAGCCCAGGGTGTCTGTCTACAGACAGCCAGCGGAGGGTAAAATCCCTTCTGCGCTGGGTTATGTCACAGGGGAAGCGTGGGGGGACTTCCACGTGTCCAGAGCCCTTTTAACAGCTCCTAGCTGGGGGGAACACCCCTCCTTTGAACCGCAAACTATTCCTGGCGATGACTCAGCTAAAAATGAGCCATCACAAAGGCAACAGTCACTCAGGGCAAATGATAACAAGTCACTGCTACTGGCTGGAAAAAGCCCAGGAAGGCCCTCTGAGCCGACTGCCCCAAGTGACCTCTGTCAGCCTGAACAAACCCTGCAGTCAGCACAAACTTCGCAGCTTTTTAAACCCAAACTTTAAACTTTTCTGCAGAAAACACACAAATTAGAGTGTCTGCTCAGCTTTTAAAATGACAGGACTGGCTAATAAAATAATTCCTTTGGTTTCTTCCTGCAGAACACATCCGTCATGCGGGGTATTAAAGCAGGTAGCTTGGAAATAAACCGAAAGCCATTGGCACAGTTGACTGCAGAGCCATCCTGCACCCGATGTGTGTCCCAGCGGTGAGCTCCATGCTCAACACCTCAGTGGATCCTCGTGAGGAAACATCTAAAACCCCCTAAAACAACTAGACCCACACAGTTTAAACAAAAAGAAAATAAAGGGAGCGATGTTCTTCACCAAGAACAAAAAATACAGCCCTGGCCACGTTTCTCTTCTGATAAAATATTGACCCTTATCGAGTGCTGGAAAAATCAGCCATCAGCACCCAGGGGGCTGCAGCAGCCGCTGCTCACAGACCCCATCACGGAGGCTGCGAAGCACCCACATGTGGAATGGGACCCACCACAGCACAGTTTGACCCATCGCTCCTCTCCAGTGCTGCTTTTCCAGTTAGGGTTGGAGAGGTGAATAAATTAACAAAGCCACAGAAAGAAAGTAAACCTGAAATGGAAACCGCCCAGAAAGTCCAGTTTGTGTTCTCAGTCCAAGAGGAAGAGCTTGCGGATCTTGTCCGCGATGGAGTGCAGCTTGACAGCTTGCAGCGCATCCAGCAGCTCCTTGCTGACCTTGTGGCCCTCTTTGAAGCGGATAAGGAAAGCTCTGAACTTCTCCTGGACGGCCACTCTAGTCCCCAGTGCCGGCTTCCTCGGTGAGCCCTCCAGGATCTGCTGCAGGCGCTTCAGCTTCCTCAGCGGGATGTTCTGGTACGCCACAAAGTCTATCATGGCCTGCTCACAGTCATCATCATCTAGAGTTGGGACAAAAGCACCCAGAGAGGTTAGAGGGAAGGTGACCATGGGACATCAGGAGAGCAGCTCATAGCCCTACAGAGCTCCTCCCATGGGACATCTGCCCAGACAGGTGGGTGAATTCCCATCCCTGGATGGAACCTTGTTGGTCCCTGGTTGGACCCTGGGGTCTGAGTAACCTGAGATGTCACAGAATCACAGAACATGAGGGATTGGAAGGAACCTCGAAAGATCATCTAGTCCAATCACCCTGCCAGAGTAGGATCACCTAGACCAAGTCACACAGGAACACATCCAGGTGGGTTTTCAAGGTCTCCAGAGAAGGAGACTTCACAACCTCCCTGGGCAGCCCACTTCCCTGCTCACTGCAGGGTGGTTGGACTCAATGAGCTTTGAAGGTCCAACCCAGACCATTCCATGACCCTATGATACTGGATCAGTGGGCAGTGCTTGGGCCAGGGGTCCCAGCCCGGCGAGCTCTGCCAGGAAACTTACCTTTCAACTCCCTTCCAGATTCCAGATGGGATTTCAGCTCACACAGCCACCTCCACTGAGGTGGGGGGTGAAGTGGGAGGGCACCAGGTTTGAGGTGGAGCAAATGGGTCAGAATAACCATTTTGCAAATGGAAAAAGTTGGGGTTGGAAGGAAGGAGACAAAGAAGAAAAGCCCCATAAAGTCGTCGGGAAGTGGCCCAACCTCATCTCTGTCAGCTCTGTGCCCTGGAAGTCTGTGTCGACCCTTGCCTGCGCTCACCACAGATGGGGCAATTGGAAAATGAGGGGTTAAAAATCCCCATGGTTTTGAAAAACATCCCTTTCCCACAAATCAGGGGGAGAGAGGAAACTCCAGAAGAATCTGAAGCGGCTGCAGTGAGAGTTTACACACGTTAGAGTTTTTTCCCTGAAGGTTTCTCTTTCCCCGTGCGGATTTTTACATCCTGGGACAAGAGGAGCCGCTGGCACAGCCAAGGTCAGGGTTTTTGCAGCCCCAGTCCAGGCTGCCTGAAGCTTTAAGGAATCAAATGGCAAAGAATTGTCAGGAGATCAAGGCCAAGTGATCACTCAATTGAGGAAAAACTGATTGGCAGTTTCATGTCGTCGTAAACCAGGAACGGTTTTGCTGATCAAACTGGGGTGGCTCAGGCTCCACTGCCCAGGTCCTGCCTCTCCAGGGGGTATATGGACTTTAAGTGGAAGCTGTGAGCTTTCCTAGTGAAACCATGATCCAGAGTTAAAATTGTCCCTCAGTGGCCTATTCTCGCTCTGCAAGTAGCCAAGAGACCTGTTAGGATGTGGGTGCCATTGCCTGGTGAGCAGCAGTCCTTGAGCTGCTCTCACCTGATCCCCCACCCCTTCCCACTGCGGACAGGGGTCTCCATTCCCCACCTCCAGCAGGAGCTGGTTCCTGACAACGAGCTCGAGGCATGAGTTGGACTTCATCAGGAGAAACGGAGGATGAGAAGGCAGGAGCTCCTCTCACATGCTGCTGGGGAGCAGCTTCCTTGCTCTGTCCCCAGAGAGAAGCTGAAACTCTTTTAGCAACCTTCCTCTTGATGGTGGTGGAACAGCCTCCCCAATGGTGCTGAAACCCCCATCACTGGAGGTTTCGGGATATGGCTGGACATCATGCTGATAACCTCATCCAAGCTCCCTTTCCCATGGGAAAGGTTGGATCAGGTGACCCTTCAAAGTTCCTTCCAGCTATTCCAGTTCCTGAGCTATTCCATGACCCTATAACTGCCCTTGTTTTGGAGGTCCAAGGGTACAGAGTCATTGCCACCCACATCAATTCCATTGAATTTATCTCCTGATGCTCAGGGCAAGCAGGCAGCTCCACGCAGCTCCCTCGCTCACCTCATGTTACACTGAGATGGTCTCCAGTGGGCCCAGCTCATCTGCCCAGTGCTTGTTCCAAGAAAAAAAGGTTGGATCAGACAATCCTTGAGGTCCCCTTTCCAGTCTGTGATTCCACAATCTGGTTCTGCTAGGAGCTCCTGCCCAACCTTCAGCCTCGCATCTGCACCATCCCAGTGATGCAAGTGACACCTCATCCCCACTCTTCCCCTTAACAGAATAAAATCTGCCCAGTGCTCAGCTCTGATGGACCTTGGACTCCTCCACTCAACCTGCACGAGATGAGGCTGCAGTGGCACTAAAAGCCTTGTGGAAACCAGGCTGGATGCCCAGGAGCCATGCTGGTGTCTCAGCCTCTTACATCACTGGTTATCTCTGCGCGCAACTGGTTACAGCCCAGTGCTGCTAGAACTGTCCTCACACCCAGCATTTCCAGTTATCCCAGTCTCTGGCAGGAACTGGCAGGATTTCATCGACAGCTCTTTGTTCTCACTGACCTGTGGATGTTGTTCAAACCCTGCACCCTGCCCCTGCCTGATGGGACTGACCTCATGCAGGAAGGCAGGCAGACAGCCTGTGCTTTACCCATAATTGTTATTAATAAGGGATCCCTTGGGACTTTTCACCTCATTTTGCATCTACTTTGAAAAAAAGTCACTGGGAAGTTCTCTGTGGCCCTGAGCAACACCCCTAGCTTACCTGGTCCCTGAGTGTTGTTCCTTTTCTCCAGTCTGCAGGAGGTGCAGAGGGTGTCGTGGTACTGGTTGCCCTGCACATTGGTTTCCTTGCCCTGCTTCTCACAGTCCTGGTGGGGCTGACAGGGGTCTGTGCGAGATGTGGAGGCAGAGAAGGAGCCACGGGGACAGGGCTGGCACTGGGTGTTCTCAAAGGGGGTACCTGCACATGGGGAGGCAAAGGGACCGTCAGCACAGGCGGACAGGGGGGCACAGGAGCAGGGGCCAGACACCATTCAAGCATGAGGTTGTGATATTTTGGAAAGGATTGCGGTCTGCCACTGCCTTGGGAAGGTCAAACAGCAGTGATTGCCACCCATCTCCCATGACACAGCACTGGGAACCTACTGGGAAATTGTCAGCAGCCTCTGGGGACAAGGGGAGACCTCATCTACTACTGAAAAGGCTAGGAGACCCTGGCTGGGACCAGGTGAGGCCAGTGCCAAACCAGCCCTTTGCTTCACAGTGGACTCAGGAGGCTCCTGGCCAAGTGAAAGTAAAAGTCCTGAGATGGTGAAAGCTCTGCTGGCGCCTGAAGTTCCTGCTCAGGCTCAGAGCCAGACCCTCCACAGCTTCAGAGAAATGGTGCCGCGTGAGCAAAATGGCACCAGGCTGTCCTGTGCATTCCTCAGGTAACGAGGAATCAAATCCACACCCTGTTTTGTCTCATTCACATCATCCCAGGGGGTCCCAGTCTGTGATGGATGTTCAGTCCTTGCTGTGGGCTTCTGAACTCTGGGCTGAGGGGTCATCGCTCCCCACAGAAAATTCAAGAATAATGACACAGAATTAGCTTCTCCTCATCCTACAGCTAGTGCTCCAGCCAAACTGGGTATCTAATGTCACTGGGTTTCCCCACATGCTTTGCAGAACTCATTTAGCTTGTCCTGCATCCTACAGAAAAATTCAAACCTCAGCTTCAACCATAAACATCAGCTGAAGGCAACAGAAATCCCTCTGGGATGGGGACCCTGGGATGGACCCTATTCCATATCATGTGGGGAAGGGCTTCAAAAGCCTCCACACTTCAAAGTGTGAAGCAAGATAACACTGTGCTGATGCTGCCCTAGCTGTTGCGTTATAAGGATGGTTCCAGGCAGAGCCTGGTCCTGGGTGATTTGGGGGAGAGGCAGAGCAAAACCGGCTCATAGGCAGCTGGTGGTTTTAGACAGAAAATGAAAGAACAAACAGGGTGAGGGAGGGACCAGGCCAGGGAAACAATCCAAAAATAACCCCCTAAAAACAGTCCTGACTCGTATCTCCCCAGGAAATGGAGCTTGACATTTGTGAGTGTCCCCCAGACATGAATCAAAATCAAAACCAAGTAAATTTTGTTGTTTTGGAACCTGCCCATGTTTCTATTCTCCAAACACAGCCTCTTTAAATTGCTCAATAAACCCCACAAAGTCCAGCCCCAGAGCTACGTGGATTCACTAGCCTTGCTCTTGCATCAGGAGCTGCTGCCTTTTTCAGTGCCGGTAAGTAACGGTCCCTGCTCCCTGGCTACCTGCCTGCAAGAAGGGAACAGACAGAAGAGCGGGAGCCACTCAGATGTTTCCATCTTCCAAGAGCCGGGGCAGGATGAGCTGCTGCCCCAGGGATGGGTGACGCAGACCAGCTCTGCCTGTTGTGGCAGGTAAAGCAGGTAACTGGGATTGCTGCATCCCATCCAAACGTGAGGCTGGGGGATTCCAAAGGCTTTCAAAACTGGGGCAAAACTCTCAAACAAAACACTCCTTGGAAAAAAAAGCTGGGAGCAGTTTCACACACTATTGAGGTCAGCAATATCTTAGTGAGCTAAAAGGGAATAGGATGGACTATGGGCAACCATTGGCCAATGGATTGTCCTTGAGTTTTATCTCCAAGGTAGGTTTTTGGGATGGATGAGAGTCTCACACATGGCACTTACCCAGTTTCGCTACCCCAAAGCCTGGCGGGCACTCGGAGTGCCTGACACAGAACTCCATCTCCGAGTAGTATCCCTGCTGGCACTGGCAGACGCGGTTGTGGGTGGAATTGCACTGCTGCACCTCCACCTGCTTCTCCTCGCAGATGACGTTGCAGTAGCGGCACTTCTCCAGGTAGTTCCAGTACTGCGTGTAGTGCAGCTCGGGGCAGGGGTCGCACTCTGTCTCTGTGTCCTTGGTGCAGTGCTTGGCCACGAAGGTCCCGGGCGGGCACTGGTGGCACCTGATCATCTCCTGTGTCACAGCATCTCTCCACAGGTAAGTGGGCTGGGCGCTGCGGCCGAGCTCAGCCAGGAAAAGCAGGAGAGGGGCAAACATCCACTGCAGCAAAGAGAGCGCACAGAGCCCTCAGCTCGCCCTCTCGCAGAGGCAGGAGCAGCAAACCCGTCTGTGACTACAGAATGCGTGACCGCTGTGGATTTACCTGCCCACCTCAGCCCCCGGGGAAAGCGACGGCGGCACCGGGGACCAGCCGCTGCCCCGCCGGGAGCCTCTCCCATCGTCAGCCCAGGCAACAAATCCTTCCCAAACGACGCTGCTCAAACCCATTTTGCGGTGCCTTCGCAACCCCATTTCCCTCGTTCAGAGCTAAAACCGGCTCCAGCGCTTTCCCCTTCCCTTTTCGCTCCAGTCAGCTCCCGCGGCGGGGCTGAGACGTCCGCAGAGCGAGCGGCCGGAGGGAAGGTTCCGAATGAGCGGATTCTCGGCGTGTTCCACGGGAACTCTAAACCCAGCGGCTCAGTGGAGGACGGAGAATCATTCCCGAGTCTCATTTACCCTCCTTTCCCCGCCCCAAAGTCTGTGCCCACAGCACTGGTACCCTACCTTGCCTGGATGCCCTGACGTGGGCACAGGGCAGCGCAGCATCGCACGGAGGGATCCTGAGAGCCGGGATCGGGAAACTGGAGGCACTGGGGGTTCCTCAGAGCCCAGGAGAGCGGCGAGATTGCAGCTTCTCCGCAGCAGCAGCACCGATCCAGCCGCTTAGCTTTAAAGCAGAAAGAGAAAGACAGACAGGTAAGGAGTGACAGGACAGACCGAGGTTTCTCCTGCACTTTCAGCCAGTTCTTCCTTCCAGGATGATGCTGGTCCTTCCCAGTTCAGCGACGGCAGCAGAGCATTAAGAGGGGGGAGATGGCGGGATAACCGCCGAGACCTCCCTCCTCATGCCATCGCATCCTCCGGCACTGGCTGCCCTCCTCCCCACCCCTCCCAGTGCCGGGAGCTGTTCCCATCCCATCCCATCCCGTCCCATCCCCTCTCCGCCGCTCACCGCCCCTCTCCTTGCCGCTCCTCTCTGCCGGCAGCACCTTTATACGCGGTCCCAGCCCCTTGGGAAAAGCCCTTTTGCGCAAGGGAGCATCCTGGCCCCCGCACCCCCGCCGGCCCCGACCTCCCCTGGGCGCCGTCCGCACTCGCTTTCCCTCCCGGGGCTGCTCTCCCGGGCGTAGTTACTGGGAAACGGGCAGGTGGGCTCTGTCCAGCCGCGGCTTTTGCACTGCTCCGGCTGCGGTTTGTATTTCTTTTGGCTGAGAAAAGGCAGGGAAATGCCCCTGCGAACGCTCCATTCCCTGGCTGTAAACGTCAAACAACTTCCCAGTAATGGCATCGCCCCGCTCCTGGGACACAGTTTGTGCCCAAACGCAGCCTCAAGGTGCCAGTTCTTGTGGCTGGAAGCAGCCAAATCAGCTTTGTGGGGCTGTTCCTACTGAGAAACACCCAAACCCCCTCTGCTCTGTGACACCCTGTGCTGCCCCACACACCACAATGTCCCCGAATCCTGCTACACCAGCCCCAGTTTCTACTGGTGGGACAACATGAGACGGAAAACAGCTCAGAGCTATGATTTTCTCCTTCCAGAAGCACTGAGGATGCCACTAACTGCAGCACTAACATACAGAGTTACCTCTTGTGGGGTGAAAATCCCCAGCAGACCTAAGGACCATGGAGGAGGATCTATGTTTTGGTATCTTACAGGTGACCCTCTGCCATAAATGTCAGACCTCTTGGACTCAAATGGAACTGGAAGCTCTGCAGAGCCCCACATGTTGGCCAGTGCCTCCTGAAACACGTGACGCACAGACTTTGTCCTTCAGAAGGACAGAAAATCCTGGAGGGCCTCTGCAAAGAGCTTGGAAGGGTCACGCTGGGGCTCACCATCCCCATCTGCTCTGGTCCTCCCACTCCCATAGAAGTACAGAGGGAAGGAGGAAGAGTGCAGAATTTACCTGCTGTTCAGCGTAAGAGTAGAAGTTACCCAGCCCAGTGTCCTCTGTACCTGAAAACCTGCCCTTTCATCTTCCCCAGATCCCATCTCTCCTGTGAGGATTGATGTGACAGGCAGAGCAGAAGAGAGAAGCTGCAGCCCCTCCCAAACCACCACCCAAGAAAAAACATTGAGCTTTTCCTCATGTTTTGAAGCTTCCCAAACAAAGGAAGAGCAGAAAAGGCCCCTCCCCACTAACCACATCCCAGCACCCTGTTAATGGAGCCAGCACCATCCCTTAGGATTAAATCAGCACAACAAGCACCTGTTTCTTGCTCAGAACAAAACCATGAGACCACTGTGAAACCAGGAGCCAGAGCACCAACACTTCAACTCATGAAGTTTCTCCAGTGTCACCATGTGGAGACCCCAAAGGATCTGAGCTATCCTCCCACAGTTGCTTTCTGTGGAACCTGCTGCTTGCAGCTGCTCCCACATCAAGTCTTGCTGCTCTGAAACTCCCTGTTGAGGAGGACAACAACTGCAGGGGGTACCCGCTGGCCCCACCAACGCATTTCCCACTGCTCTTTAAGCTGTGAGAGGGGAATTCTGCTCAAGAATACAGCTGTCCACTGGGAACATGGACTGGTTTCATAAGCCAGCCCAACACCCTCTAACTGGGCTTCTTCAGCTGCTGTCACAATTTTTTGTCTCATTCCCCTGTATGTCCTCTGCTCTATGGGGTGGCTCAGAGCACCGACCTGGTGTGAGGATCAAACCAGTTTATCTGCACAGAACTGCAGATAAACCTCGTTTGAACCCTTTAATGCTGTTGGGAGGCCCCAACACCACAAGCAGCAACGCTCTTGAGAGCTTGTATAGTTGTTACACAGAGGACCAAGCTGTGGGTCTGAACTGCTGCCCTATAGAGCGGGATCTTGGCAGGAACTGGGTTCCTCACATCCTCCTCTCAGAACATCGTTGCACAGATGTTCTTTTTGCACTTGTCCCCTCCATGTCCAGCCACAACCATCACGTTAATGCCATCCCCCATACGCAGCCCAGGCAGAAACGCCGTGTTTATACCCAGATGTGACCTAGAAGGTGTCCTGCAGAGTAACATGGGCAGGAGCAGGTACACATGGTGGAAGGACAGGGATGGGAGAGCTCATTCCTAACAGCCCCCATCAACCTTTGAGGAGGAGACTCCAAACAGGTATTTGTGAATAGGTGGAACCAGATCCCACACACAAAAAGCAAAGGCAAAGTTTCTGGAACTATGAAGGAGCCACAGTGAGGAGGTGAGTGGGTGTGGACCTCTTTCTCCTCAGGATCCAGCAGCCAAATCACAGAATGTCACAGAGGATTAACACTGGAGCCACATCAGGAGGAGCCTCTCACCTCCAGCCATCAGTGACTGGATCTGCAGAGAGTGAATCTCTTGGACTTCAATTCTTGGATTTTAATTTTACCACTGGTTTCTCTCTGCCACACTTCACCTCCCTCAGAATTGAAAGAAACTCGCCTGAGAGCAGCTGCTCACATCGGCCAACGGATAGAGGAACCCACACAAGGTAGTAGAGGTACTGCAGGCTCCTTGTGGCAACGGGCTCAGAAGTTCTAAGTTCACAGCTCCTCGCCCCACTGCAGTGTATCAGCAGCACTTAATTTGGTCTGAATTTAACGACAACAATGGATCAGGCTGACAGGTAGAGCGAAAGCCCATGATAATGGGACAGAAAGGGCTTCCCCAGACAGCCTCTGCCATTTTGGGAGATGAAAGTCTGGTAGAAAAACAACCTTTGATTAATGTTTTCTATCTGCTCTTTTCCTTGCCCAATAAACCTCAGAAGAATCAGGCTGCTCACTGATGCTCTGAGAAAATCTGAAAGCCTGAAGCACTTCCTCACTCTCCAGCAGGAGCCCAGCAAAGACTTGGGTCAGTCCCTTTCCCAAAACAACTGGAAAGGTTTTTCTCATGACAGACCACTAAGGCTGGAGACAATGCTCCAGGTATAGCTCTGCAAAGCAGGGGCAATAAATAGAGATGAAAACTACTTCATGATCTATAACTCACGTGTCATTTGCTTCCCAACTCCAGCAAGGACTGTCCACAATTGGTCTGTCAGAGCACTTGGTTTGGATCAGTTCCTTTAACCAGTCAGGGCAACATAAAGACTGTTATTCTGAAACAATTCTTGTTTTCACTTTCTGGTCTCCATAATGAAGGTTCTCTGCTCTCTGCCTCTTCTTCTCATAAATTCAACAGCTTTCAAGATGAGAGATCGCAGCATGTCCCAACAGCCAATTCCTGGAGACTTTCTTCTTCAAGGCTTCACTGAAGCAGTTTTATTTTTTGGAAGAAGTGGCACTTCCAGAAGGACCACACTGGGGTCTCAGGGGGTTTGGTGACACGCAAGGCTCCAACACATCTTTGGAAGGTAGGGAGTGGGAAGGGGTAGAGTTCTGATCGGTCAGGCAGTGCCACTGCTGAGCATCAACTGCAAGCAAGGGAAGGATTCCCTGGAAGCTCCAGTGCAAACGCTTTCTTAACTTGACATGGGGTTGCTGTTTAGTGATGTCAAGTGATGCATAAGGGTAGAGATCCTGACACCTACCCTTGAGTTCAGAACTGTTCTACAACAAGGTGCTCCTCAGGGTTTACAGTGAGAGCTGCTGGACCACCACAGAGCAGCCAATCTGCTCACTGCTACTCAGGGTTGTGGCAGAGGCCTTCTGGTTTAACTTGAAATGATGGCCATCATTTCTTAGCAAACCTCTCCAAGAGGTCAGGGCTGAGAGAACCATCAGTCCTGTTTGCTATTAAAACTACAACTGGGCAGAGGATCTGCAGAGAAGGACAACCTCCTACAGGCTGGGTCACCTCCCATCATCAGGACATGCTGGAATCCACCACCAGCAGGGAACCAGGTTTCCAGATTGGCCACAGCACAACCTCTATCCCAGCAGCAGTCACAAGCCCAAACCAATTCCAAATCGATTCCATCGCACGTGGAACTCAACCAACGGGGACACCGAAGGCTTCCAAAGCTTGTTGGAGGGTTCAGCTAGTAAAGAGACCCAACAGAAAATTTCATCAGCAGGAGGATCCATCTGCTGAAGGGCAGAAGGAATGTGCGAACGTCTCTTCCCACAGATACCTACTCAGGGTTCATCCGGTCTGGCTGGATCCAACAGCACTTTTGCAGCCTGCAGCAGATCGTTTCCAACAGGAAGACCCAAAGCCATCACTTCGCCACCTCTCTGAAGATGTTCCCGTGCCGTGGTTTCCCTCCAGTGGCACAAGCAGAAGCTGCACTGGGAGAAGTTCTCCCTGGGGTGGACAAAGTGCTGAACTCTCCTACTACTAAGTCAGTCATATTTTACTGTTGGCTGCTTCTCCCAGCCTTCACCTGGCTCTCAGGCTTCTCCCTCCACCCCTCACCCAAGCTGAAGAGGATTCAGATGGCCCCAAAGCTACAGTGGAACATCAGCAGTGGCCTGAGCTGCCTCCCCCTAGAGCATCAACTGCTTTTCTTGGCCAAATTTCTGTAACACAGGAGTTAGATAAAAAAAAAGAAATAAAAGAGAAAATGAACGATGAGAACCGTGTGACACAGCTTGGAAGGAGCAACCTCAACAGAAACCCCTTTGACCAACAAAGAAAACACTGCAGGCACAGAGTCACTTTGGGTTTGGGAAGCTGCCATCCTCCCTGTTTCTGACAAGATTTCAGCCCAGCAAAATGCAAGTTTTCCATCATCAAGCCCAGCACAAGCCGCCACACTACAAAACTCGGGGTTTAACACTCCTGACCCCATCGGCCCAACCCTTTTCCTGATAATTTTTACAACGTGCATGTAAAGTACAAATAAACACAGACATGCTTTGATAGCTTTATCTTCATAAATTATACGTAGTTCCCCAGAGTTTTCTCCATTTCCCTTTCCACTACCCAGGCCTTCCCCTGCGTTACTTCTTCTTGCTCTGACTCTAACCCACTAGGCGCACGGGTGGTCAGTACACAGGAGGCAAAATCCGTTCCGATTCGAACGCCTCGGGACACACAGAAGTCCTACAGCGCCTTCATTCCTGTCCAAACCCTCCTTATTTCTAATTGTCAATGAAGTAGGGAAAGGTCCCATTTCACTGCCATTTAAGCAGCCAACTTTCCTTATTCTTTGGCTAATCTGCCTGCAGGGAGCCCCAGTGTGAATTCAAACACCTTACTTGGTCCTTGATTCTATGTAAAGTGGATTCTACTCTGAAAATCTGAAATTTCTCCATCAGAACCAATATCCCAGCAACTACCAGATTCCAAGTGACTCTGGTTTTGAATTCTACTGCCATGAGGAACAAGAACCTTTGAATCCCACAGTATCAACCTTTCCCCTTACTATTACCAGGACCCTCCGGGACTCAATAATTATCAGATATCAACCCACTAAATATTCTTTTTTAAAAAAAAAGAATCAAACCAAAACCCAATTAGAGAAAAATGGTTTTACTTGTAGTTTCATTTACTTCAGCTCCTAAAGTGTAGAACTGATGCGGCTCTCCAGGTTGATCATTTACCTCTACTGCTCACAGAGAGTAAGTATAGAGGAGGCTAGTGGTTTTTTGAATTAATCTAACTGGATGTGGTTCTCAGTTGTCAGTCAATCAGTTCCTCTTTCTTCTCAAATGAATCATCAGGTAACAGAGGCACAGCAGAAATAGCAGCACTGAGTGGAACATGAAGCCTCCTTAGCAGCACTTCTTGAAAATCCCAACGTGATGGAAGGGATCAGGCTTTGGGGTGCCCAGCAATGATCTCTGTTCACTGTCCATCCACTACAGTATCTTTAAAAAATCCTCCTTTCAGTATCTTCTACTGCTGCAGACAGCAGCTGCTGCCAGATGCCAGCCAGTGAACAAGACCTCTCCCAGGACCACCAGTGTGGTGGGAATGGGTACTCTGGCCTCATTAGGGTTCTTTGCAGGATCTGGTAGTACCTGTAGGTCTCATGAACGGCACTCATCTCCAGGGCATACAATTCCAGCCTGAGTGTTCACACTAGAACCTACAGGCTAAAATAAGCAAGAAATGAATGTTCTGAGGTCCAACAGAGGACAATGTTCTGCTTTGTCTCCTGCCAGTGCTAGAAGAGAGAGACCTTTCAGACTTGATCACTTTTGTGAGGAATCAATACGTGCTGCGGCACAGCCTGTTATCAGCGACAGCCAAATGAACCTTCATCCTCCGTTCAGCTCCAGAACTAGAGTGTGGTTGTTGCACTCTCCTGACAAGTAGTTGCCCTTTCTGTTGGTGAAGTTACAACCAGAAGAAAACTTGGATTAATCGCCGCTTCTTCACGTCACTGTGGCACCTTGGGCACTTCTTCTCCATCTGTATCGATAAATAAACAAAGCACAGAGGAAATATTTTCCATTTCTTTAATAGATCCCATTTCTCTATCAAATCTACAGTTGTCCACTACGAGGCACCCAATGATCCCAAAGATCCCCCACTGATGGTGTTAAATGCAGCATCATTTCACTGCATTTAATCACCAGCAATTAACTGTCAGTAATAAATAACAGACGGGAAAAAGAAGGAAAAGAATAAGCCTCCCAGTGAATTAGCAATGAACTTCACAGAAGTTGTCAAATGAATTACAGCTATGACACATCTGGAAGAGTAAAGCAGGAGTAAATACAGGAAGGAGGAAGCACACACTGCACCGCAAGGGCTGGTGTGAAGGGTAGACGTTCTTGTTATTAGTAAAATCCCGTAAGGGGGCTGGTGAGTTCCTGCTTCTTCCTACACAGGGGAGGAGGAAGTGATTTCCTGGCCTTATCAGGACATGGGTGATACATGTGGTCATGACCAGGGTCTGTAGGGGATCCAAGGAACATTTGTTTCTTCACCCACCCCACACCTTTCTCAGTTAACAGCTCAAGATGGGAACGTGTGGCAACCACTTCTCCACCCAGGTTGCAGTTTCCTTCTTCAGTAATCTTCAAAGTCTGGTCTTTAGCCACTTGACCTGCAGATGAAGCTCAATCTTCTCTCTTTTAATCTTGGAAATTACTGGTGAAATTAAAAGGCTCTGCTTATTTCAAAAAGGAGACAGCAAAGAAAATGACTAAAAAATAACTGATGTGAAGAAACAGGCAGCTCAAGGGGCTGAAATGACAGTTCCCTACAGCAGTGGCACTGCATGGGCTTCCCTACAGCCCAGAAAGTCATCTTTGTGAGAACAGATGTAGGTTCAGCATCGGAATTCTGATTCCAGAGATCTTAATTGAATTAGCAGGAATGGAAATGGAGAGGAAAACTCACTTTGTGCACTGATTTGTCAAAGTCCTCTGAATATTTTAAGTGTTAGACAATAAGATTTCTCAATTCTCTATTTGCCCGCAGTCCAGATAATCTGAACGAGAATAACTCGATTCTCCCTGGAGAACCAGAGTGAATAAATGATGCATTTAAATGCTGAACAGCAGCCAAGATCTCTGGCAGAGAAAACCCAAACCAAGAGCAGCATTTGCTGGGACAGCCCCTGCAAGGTCTCCCCTTACGCATTTGGAATCATCATCCCACTAATCCTCCAACACCCTGCAGATACTGGAGGGATTATTGTGTCTGCACCTCCAAAAGCTCCTCAAACCTTCCAAAGTTCTTCCCTGCCTCTCCCCATCACTAAGCTACTTCAGGAGAATAAATTGGAAGATGCATCGCGATTCGCAAAGAGCAAGTCACTGTCTTTTGAATGACAGGCTGTTAGTCACTTCCTCAGAGGACAGTAAGCACCAAAATGCTCTGGAGCTGAAGAAACACAGTGAGTAACTTGTTAGCAAAGATGATGACAATGCGTTTTCAAACTAGCCCTGTCAGAGGTGACCAAGCCAAATGCCACCTCCCAAGAGCCCATAGCTCTCATACAGACTGAGAGAGTTTGGGCTGTTCAGTCTGGACAAGAGGAGGCTGCGAGGTGACCTTATTGTGGCCTCCCAGTATCTGAGGGGGCCTATAAAAAGGCTGAGGAGGGGCTTTTAGGATGTCAGGTAGCGACAGGACTAGGGGGAATGGAGCAAAGCTGGAGATGGGTAGATGGAGATGGATGTGAGGAGGAAGTTCTTCACTGTGAGAGTCTCGAATGGGCTCTCTTCTTGCCCAGAAAGTTGGTGGAGGTCCCATCCTTGGAGGTGTTTAAGGCCAGGCTGGATGAGGCTCTGGTCAGCCTGGTCTAGGGTGAGGTGTCCCTACCCATGGTAGGGCAGTTGGAACTGGATGATCCTGTGGTCCCTTCTAACCCTGACTGTATGACTTGGTCTAGGTGATCCTGCTGTGGCAGGGGGATTGGACTAGATGATCTTTCGAGTTCCCTTCCAATCCCTAATGATTCTACGATTCTAAGATGCTCATTTCTTGCTGGTAGGGGCATTTCTGCCCCAACTGGACCAAATTGTCTGTAGAACCAACCAATATACAGTTGGGAATGCAGATGGAACTGCTGGGAGACAGTCACTCTGGGGCTGGTTTCAAATGTGGAATTATCTTTTTGTTTGCAATCCCCTGCTCTGACTGGGCTGTTCTTTCTGCTGCTCTGCTTGACTAACAGAACAGTTCTGCCTCATTGCTGGGAGAAGCATCACTCTCCATCAGTCCCTCAAATGATACCTCAAACTAGTTACTGGACTTTTCATTAGCCAAACTATGCCTGAACCCAGTCACAAACAAGCTGAGGGCACTGGACCCTGAGAACATGACATTCCTTTTTAGAGCTGGGTAAGTCAGAAAAGGTGGCGAGATCCTGCAGTTTCATGTTGCCCATAACAAAAGCCATAGGATATCTGCCCACCATGCTGAGCGTTGGAGGGGCTTGAACAACACAGCAAAAGGTCTCAGCTGGTAAAAAGATGCTTCTTACATCCCCCACACCAAACAGAGCGAGTGAAAAACCACACAAATTCTCAGAAATCTACACTTTGATGTCTGCTGTCTACGGAGAAGGCAAATGGATCACACCATGGGCTGATGCAGAAAGGCTCCAGGGTGCACTGCGGAAGGATGGGGTATCCACGATGCAAGTTCTTGAGAACTGGATGAATAGGGACAAGGTGATGGGAACACAGCAGTGGTTTCTTAATGTGCAGAATCAAAACTTTGGCTTTGGGGAAGAGAGATCACATGCAAGAGCCACCCCTCATGCTTGCCTTGTTCTTCTTTCCTAGCCACCCCTTTCTGTGCTCAGAATCCTGGGTTGGACAGAGCTTTACTCTGACTCAGAAGGTCTGCTATTACACTCTGATTATTTGCTTCAACCTACGTCTCCTTCCCCATCTCTACAAACAACAACCTCGCAGGGCTGTGGGACGGTCCTCAAAGCAAAGCTCTGATTCAGCTTGATTCACCTCGCTCAAAAGAAGAACACCCAGAGAATTCCTCTCCTCTGCCACCACCTGGTGTGACGTGGGATGAAGTTTCACTGTAACTGTCGAGATTATCCAACGGCAAATACGAAAGTCATTAATAAATGACCAACGGGAAGTGACTCATTTCCCCACGCGGGGATTTGTATTCGACAGGTGAGCAGAACAGGGAGAATCCTCCCAGTTGAAAGGGAACCTACAGCAATAATCCAAGCCCAACTGCCTGTTCACTTCAGGGCTGAATAAAAGTGTGTTATTAAGGGCACTGGGGCATCAATCACTCCTCTAGGAAGCCTGTTCTGTTCCAGTGGTTTTCATCCCAACCCAGTAATATATTGCTGTATTTCTTAAGACCTCCAGAGCCTCCCCTAGCACAGCTTTGAACCATTCTCACACATCCTGCCACTGCATCCAAGGAAGAAGAGCTCAGCTCCTCCCTCTCCACATCATCTCCTCAAGAACCTGCAGAAGTTGTCCTGCTGCCTCTTTTCTCCAAACTAGACAGCCCCCAAGCCCTGGGCATCCCTCCAGCCCTTCCCCAGCCTGGTTCCCCTCCTCTGGATGCATTCAAGTACCTGAATCTGGAATACTCTGATCACTTAAATCAGACTACTTATTTCCCAAGAGATGTGTCATTAGAGAAAGAAGCAATTGGAAACACATCTAGGCTGAGCAAGTTGTGTGATCTACCTACGAGCTATGAAAACACACATTAACTTGGGGATTAAAGAGAAAAATGGAGCTTTTTCAAGACAAGCCCCACAACACAAGGCAATACAATTGCTCAACATCCAAGAGTTCTAATTTTTTTGGATTTTGAAGCTTATGAAACAATGACAAGCCCCATCTTCCTGGCAAAAGTAGAAAGTTTTTCCCCAGACATCAGTAAAATAAACATAATAATAATTTTCCCATGAGTAGGGAATGTGTCTAATCAAAAAAATCCAGCGATTCCTCAGGCTGCTCATTAAGTCTCAAGCAGCAGAGATTACTAACATCCAACAGTAAAACTCTGGTCAGGACTTTCCTAGAGTCTCTGAGGAGCGTGTGGAATGGTAGATGTTCAATCCTACTACATTTGGCATAAGAGGAAAAATTAAGCCTTCAGAGCTAGGTGCTGCGTTTGACTGGTAAACGTGAGCTGCCTTCCTCCAACTGTCTTACAGACTCTGCTGAATCCAGTTTGGGACTTGAACATTTTTCAAGACATTGGGTAGAGCAGAATAAGGATCAGATTTAGCTGAACTGCTGTCCAAAGTTTCCTCCAGGAGATAAATGCTTGAGAACATCAGTCAGGATATCATTCCTCTTAGAGCAAGTCTGTCTTGACCATTACATTGTATTTAGATGTTAGTGAACTGCTTTATTTTCTGTGCTTCACTGACATAATTTAGAATCTTTTTGAGCTCATCGAGTACAACCATTCCCTCAGCACTATCGGGTCCCTACTAACCCCTGTTCCTCATGCCACAATCTCCTTGCAACCCCTCCAGGCAAGGGAGACTCCACCAATGTCCTGGGCAGCCTGCTCCCAATTCACCTCATCTCATGACAGTCCTTTAAAAATGATGAAAACAAGCAACAACAACAAAAAAGGTTCAGATGTAAAAGGAAACCAACCCCGAAGTTGTATTTTTTTCAAGTTGACTCCACAGCTTGTTGCCTGCGCAGCTCTAGATGGGGAAACTCTAGATGGGGAAACACGTGGAGGCAGCTCAGAAGGAGATACAAAGGTAGGAAAACCACACAAGGCAGGGATTTGCCTCCAATCACAGTGCAGGATGTGGAAGATAATGAAACAAGGGGTAGATATTTTTGTGCAAAAAGCACAAGATTTAGCAGCAGTTTCATAAGAAAATCTGAAACCAATCGGTGAGACAACCTTTAAGAACTGCTCCCAGCAGGTTTTGCAGCAAGTGAAGTCACATAATGGGCATTTAAAAGGGACATCATCCTCAGATTTGCAGTTAGAGCACTGGAATCTTCCTAGAACACAGGTGGGGTGGGGAGCGAGAGAAAGAGGGAGGAAATGACTGAATTCCAGTAATCACCTGTGAAATCCCCTCCACTGCAGAGAACAATGACCACGACCATTCGGGACTACCTTAACAGAGCAGAACCTGACTCTGTTACATGGTGCTTCAGATCCCCATGTAAAACCTGGGGCTATAGCCAACCTTTACAAGGAAGTTGTTGACAAAAATCCTAAATTCAGGAAACTAAACAGCTCAGGAAGCTATTTAGCCATTGTGATAAAGACAATTAGTTACTTAGCAAATCACATTAACTGTTAGCAGGGCTGAACAAAGCCACCACTTAACACGCCGTCAAGAATTGATCTTGATTTCCCAAGCAGTTGGAAAATTCAATGCAAAACCTGCCCCTAAACCTACCACGCTCAGGCTCCATTGCTAGTGGGAAGATGGGCACAACTTCCGAGTCCGTGGAGACTCGCACGTTCCCGGTTTCCTGCGATACGTTGGTTGCTGGCAACTCGGACTTGCTTTTCTGGGCAAAGCAGAAGGAGGAAATCTTCCTCTGAACTTTCTCTGGCACTTTACCCTTAGAAGTGGATGCATCTGGTTATAGAAAAGAAATAAAAATCAGTCTGATGCAGAACACAGCTGCACAGACTCTGCAAAACACAATTAGCAGTAAGTTCTTGTGCGTAAGAAAAACCACTATTTTAATTACTACTTTTTTACGCTGTACTGCTTGGCCACAGACATTTTTGATAGCACACACACATATTACTGAGAGTGTTTATATTGAAATAGTTGTGTGGAACTTCTTTGACAGAGCGGATGCTGCTCCCACCCTACTTCGAAGCAGAAATTCTGCCTTCACTCGTAATCCATCGCGCACAGGTTATGAAGATGGCACTGGAACAAATCTTTTTCTTCTTCCCTTCTTCCATCTTACAGCTCTTTGGGGTTTCTTAACATAATTTGGACACAATCAATTGCTTCGATCCTCTCCCGCAGGCAAGCCCACAGCTAAACCTGTTGGACACCACCCACCATAATCATTAAAGAAGGTTTTAAGCTGCGAGTGGTCATTCCCAACCTTGTACATGGGTGGTTTCCTCTTCTGTGTCCCAGCTCTCCAAACGCAAGTGGTTCTCCTCGTCTTGCACCTCCTGCTGCAATTCCTTCTCTCCCTCACTGCAGACGGTGCCAGTCAAATCTTTACACATCTGCTTGAACTGCTCTTTGTGGTGAGGACGTACAAACATATAAAACCCTGTCCAAGAGAAAATACAGAGTACGAAAATAAATGCCTGACCATGGAAGACTCTCTCCGCTTTGGAACAGAGAAACTCTTTGGTAGCTCAATGGTATTGGCGGGGTGTCAGACAGGGTGTCTTCCAGTTGGTGGAACACTATGTTTTGGAAGGATTTCCTTGCCAGAAGACAGACAAGTGTTTAGAATTGAAAATAACCTCAACTTAGCTTGAAATCCTTCCATTCTCTACATGGAATTAGCCAAGAATACCTGATAAAACCCTTCTCCCGACAACCAACACGGTGAAATCGTGTGTTCATCACACCCAAAGAGACCTTCTCACAAAGGAAATTTTGGTTGACAAGGATTCACCAAACACACACGCAAATTCTCAAAAATCCCAGTTGTGACTTACTGTCAAGCACAGCAAATTCCACCGCAAAGTCTTCTGAGGTCAGGAAAGACTCTGCCTCTGAAGGAATGCTCAGGGGAAAATTATGACTCACAGTGCCATGCAGCCCATTTCCCTCCCACTCAGTGGGTCGATCAAGACTAAAGCAACCAGTTAATGCACCAGAAAAAACCAACTCTACAAAACAAAGACTGACATCTAGTCAGAGTTGATGGAATATTTATTGCCATCTCCTACAGAAAATACATGGAACTACAAGGCCATTTCCCAGCAGACAGTGGATGCACCGTTTCCTGCAGCAGAGTTTGCACCAGAGACCTGGGAGAAGGTGGAACAGAGGTGCTACCTGGCACAAGACGCCTCCATCAGGGTAACCCAGACTAGCATAGAATCCCTCTTTATTTTTTAACAATAAAGCCTGATCTCAAATTTAAAATGTGCAGCTTCCTAAATCCCTTCATCACAAATTTCAAGAAAGGAAGGAAAAAAACCAAATCATGAAAAAGAATCTCCAAATCAGCCTGGCTGAAAGACAGCTTTGAGGTCATCAAGTCCAAAACACTGACTCTGTACTGCCAGGTCACCAGTACATCACAGATGTGCTCCGCCACATCTCTGAGCAACATGTTCCAGTGTCTGATAACCCCTCTGGTGAAGAAATTCTTTCCAACACACAATCTGAGCCTTTTCCTAGAAGTGGAGTACGTGCAAACTAACAACTAGTGGAAGGTTCTTGCTCCTAAGAGTTCACAGCACCTTTTCAACTTGAGAAAAGTGATTCAAAGAAACCAATCCCTTACTTTGTAGGAGATTAAAGTCTTCTGGCCTCTCAGTGGTGAGGGCCGCTACCACCGAGATCATGGCATCATAGTTATCCGTCCTCTTGTAAGACACCAACGCTTCATAGAACTGGCTGTAGGCACTTTGGTTCAAGGCCCTTTTCACGTCAGCGAGGTAAGTAGCCCTGAGGACTTGGTGGTGATCTCTCCTAGAGCTTGAAGCGTTCCCAGCATCTTTCCTTGGAGCCTGCCCAGCTTTCTGCCCTGAAGGACAAAGAACATGTTGGAGCAGGTTTTGGGGAGGAACAAATGGGCCACTCTTGAGTGACAAGGAGACTAAACCTTTTGTGACACTGGGGCACAGTCACTTTCTGACAGCACCAGGCAGGAGCAGCTATCCTGCCCAACTCCAAGTGCGTTTCTATTCAAAAGGTCAATCTTTGGTTTCCACTACATTTGAGAGGGAAAAGTTCTGATTTGCATGTTACAGGGTTGCAAATTTGGAAGCAGGATATGCTAATGAACTGATTTACATTAACCAGACAGCTTTTGGGTAGTTAGAGCTTTCTCTTCCCTAAAGAAGTGAATGAAACTATGAGATGGGCTTAGCTCAGCTTCCTGAAAGGGGAAATACATGGGTGTGACTTTTCCAATTGATATTTTTTTGTGGCTCCGTATCGTACAGCTTCCTCACCCTTTCAAGGGATCATACTCTGCTTATGGAGTGGGTAAGAGAAATTATTTCTTTATTGCCATTATTTTCTCAATTGCTTTTAGTGGAAACACGTTTCCATGAGAAATTAAATCCCCCTGACCCCCAGACAAAATAATTATCACAGATTCTGTTCTGTTCAACTGCTTTCAAAATACAAAATGGGAAAACAAATCAAAAGGAACAAAACAGCTTCATACTTGAGAAGATTTTGAAGCCTCCCGGGAACATCAGCTTCTTTCTTTTTTAAACAAAAAAGGATTAGCCTTTGACTATTCTTTAACCTTTATAGAAAAGCTTCTAAGCTGTCCAACTATCCCACTCATTTCCTCATGAAGACTACAAAAAATTCCCCAGCTTTTCTCAGGAAGATAAGTAATGAATTCATAATGGGGCCTCTGACTTCAAAGATAAATACTGGACACTCTCAGATCACAGGAACACGGACGGAGATTACGAGCAGTCCAGAGAACCCATTTGCTTGTCTCTGTTTCTGCAGAAACAGACTGTCCCCATCCCCAGTAACGCAACAGGAACTGTTTTCTTCTTCTTCATACCTGGACTTACATTGACCTAATCTAAACCAACATTTCCATAAGCAGCTCTTTCATAAGCCTTGGGCAAACAGGAAGCCCAGCAGGTACATGCTCAGTTAACCAACATGTCAGGTCAGTCTGTGCAGCAAACTTGTTTTCGCCTTGATTTAGTTCATGGACTTCTGTGTTTCATTTTGTACAACCCTGGCTAAGAACTCAGAATTACCCCCACTACAGAGTGAGCCACCGGGATAGGTGAAAAACATTGGTCCCACCATGAGAATTTACAGTCAGTGATGAAACAAAACATAAAAACACAGTCCAAAGGTGATAGTTATTTGACACAAACCTGCACTGGTCAGTCCTGTGGTCAAGTGGAGTCTTCCCTGGTTCAAGTGGAGCTCAGTGTTCAACTGAGTACATGAGTCCTTTGTGGATGACGTTTTCTGCTGGCTCTGGTTTTCTTCTGTGAAATCAAAGCAGCCTGTTAGCAGTGGACTTAAGGATGCAGAATGGTGCATTTCACATTCTACACTGAAACCACAAGTAGATGTGGATGAATTTCTCTGATAAGGGAACAAGCTAACACTCTGCTTTTTCTAGGACTCCATTGTTCTCTGTGAGGACACAGTCACCTCCTGCTCACCATTCTGGTGGCACCACATAGGTAGCAAAGACAACACAGAGAAAAACCTGTGGTCTGGGTTAATTATTTAACTAAAATTCCCTGTGGAAATGAAAACAGCATCATTGCTAGCCACACAAGAACAGATGCTCAGGCATCTGCACATGCTCATGGAAAGGCAGCTAAGAAGATCATGCAAAGCAGAGACTCAGCTCTATATTGATTGAACTGCCTTTCATCCTTCATTTCTGCATCTTGCTCTGTGGCTGGGTAATGTTGAAACAATACAACCACCAGCTCCTCACCTCTTCGCTTGGCCAGCATCTCCCTCTCTTCTCGCAGGAGGCTGTGTTCAGGTTTGTAGCCACAGCCCACCCCAGTGAGGCTGCAACATGCTTCATCAAACTGTTTTTTATGCTGAGGTCGAACAAACTGGTAAAATTCTTCCATGAGAGAGAGAAAGAGGAAAGAAAATTAGGAATAATCAGTCCACAGGATGAGGGGAAATGGCCTCAAGTTGCATGAGGCGGGGGTAGTTTGGATATCAGGAAAAACTTCTTTACGGTAAAGGTTGTTAAACACTGGAACAGACTCCCTAGGGAGGTGGTTGAGTCACCACCCCTGAATGTGTTTCAAAATCATCTGGATTTGGTGCTCAGGTTTAGCGGAGGGTTGTTAGAGATGGGGTAGTAGGGTTAGGTTGAGATGGGACTCTACGATCTGGAAGGTCTTTTCCAACCTGGGCAATTCTGAGCAATAAATTCTACAGAAACCTCCAATGGCAGAATTTCCAGGTTAGGAAATGTGAAGATTAGAAAGTGCAGCTAAACAATAGAACATCATCACACAATCATGTTTATACACAAAACACCTTTTAAGTTACACAAAGGTCAGTGTCATGCAAACTTCCCACAACATTGTTTGGGACAGTCCGTTTTTAACTGTAAATATAAAGGCTCTCGTATCTCAGTGAAACAGATACCTGCAGCAGAAGTGCTGCCTCATAAATCATGGGGTCAAAGTCTCTGCTGGGCTGACACTTTGAGTAACTGCTCATTTCACACTTCTCCCTCCTTACCATAAAAAGCTTGACAAGCAAAATCCAAATGAACTTTAGGTTTCAGGTCCCTGCCACTGTGAGAACTAAACTTGAGCCTTATTTTGGTGACCAACTATATTCTTTCTTACACAGTAAGATCAGCATATTGCAAAACAGACAGTGGCTACTACTAGGATTAAGTGCTCATACTTAGCTTCCTTTACCTTGACCTTAAAATTGCCCTTAAACAGTTTACAATATATATAGCTAACACTTTTTATTTTGGTAGACTAAAAAAGCCACATAAAAATCTATCCATATGCTCACAAGTTGAGAGGAAAATGAAAATTCACAGAGAAAACACCCTGCTCAAATACAAGAGATGATCTTGTCTCCTAAGTCCCAGGGAATAAGCTATATTATAGCAAAACAGAAAACAGAACCAGCTTCCGTGGGATAGGATTTATTTTTCAGGCATATCAAGACACAAACCAACATGTGATAATTAGATTGAGATTTTCTGTGTGATGTGGGCAGGTAAAAAGTGAGGAATATCCTTGATTAACAACCTGACAGATCTCTTTCAAATCTAGACCGTTCACCTCCGAAATACCCAGGTCTACTGGAAAGACAGTATCATATAAATACCCTGGTACCGTATATTTGTATATACATACACTGTACCTCGTAACAAGATATGCTTTTTCTCATCCTCTGTGAAGAGGGAGCTCATTTGGGATAACATAGTGTGGAAATCATCCGTCTTCTTGTAGTGTTGAAGAGCCTTTGAAAAGAGCTCATAGTTCTGCTGACTCAAGGTCTCCTTCACTGTGGCAATGTACAACGTGGCTCGGACCTTCTTTGGCTCCACCAGCTCTGCTTTCCTTTCTGCATGCTGTGAATATGGGAAGATTCCTCAGCAAACAGCATGAATTTAGAAGCTGAGATGGATTGGTGTATTTACTCAGCATACAGAACAATGAATGCTTTCAACTGACAGATTACTTCCTCTTGTAATTACCCCTGCATCCAAATGCTATTTACCCAAAACCCCCAGCAAAAACCAAACATCAGTGCCACAGAATGAACACAAACCCAAACATAATTAACTGACAAAATACATTTCTGAAGCAGGAGATACAAAGAACTGAATGCGTTCAGCATCTGCTGAAGACACTACGCAAACAAGCCAGACAACTCTCTCAGCTGGGAAACATTCCTCTTCTACAGTTGTAAGCAACAGGGGCTTGAAAAAGATTCAGAACATCCCTTCCTTTATAGAAGTGCCTGTGTACTACCATCTGCCCACACACTTAGAACACATAAGCCATTGAACCCTTGTGATGCGTCTTCGTGACAAAACCCAGCAGCAGGAGGACAATCCCGAGTTACAACCATCGTTAATTCCCCAGCTGATTACGATCCCTACTTCTAAATTAGTCACCTCTCTGCTGATTGACTGCTTCAGAGGAATATTCCTAGACAAGGCAGCCAAGTTAGGAGACAGCTTAATAAGAGAAATGACACTCCAGTCTCTGACTCATCGTGAGATCAGATGGCAATAAACTGCAAACATAATCCTTTGTGAGGAATCCGCTCCCTTCCTCACACCTTAGATACTATGAGGATCTATGACTATTTCTATGGGGTTTGTTTGCTTGCAGACTGTGAACCAGCACCCAGTTAGGACAGTACCTTGGACAACTACTGGTACCACAACCACCCTGGGGGTTCTCATTAATTTGTCCTGACTACTAAGCTGCGTAATACGTTAACAGAGTTTGGAGACTGGGCAAAACAATACACAACTGCAAACATAACCTGCACCATGGGCAGGGTCAGGATGACATTGCTTACTGAAAACTGGTTACAGGATTTGAGGCTCTACCAGCCGTGGGACTAATGATCCTTGTAGGTCCTACTCAACTGAACCCTTGTACCCTAATTAAACACAATTAAACCACCCACCACACCACATCAGTGGGAAGTGTTCTCCAGAAATCAATTCTTTCCACTCACCAGCCCCACCTGGACCTGTGTTTGATCTGTCTGTGATTTGAGAAAGAGCATGTCAGAAATAGATTTCAGATGTGCATTGATGAATATTTACAATTTGGAGAAAAAACCCCAAACAATCATAATTGTTCTGGCATCAGCTGTCTGTCTGTCTGCCTGCCTGGAAATTTCCAATTCAAATTAAAGCTGTCTTCAGATCAAAGGGATGGCACTGACACAGGGAAACACATACTGTGTTGCTGACTAGCTTTATCTTCTTCCTTCCTCCTTTCTGCTCATCTGTTAACCTCTTCTCATACTGAAGGGAAAGCGTTGACAAACGTTGTGCCTGTGAAGATTAAAGGACAAAAAAGCCCATAAAAAACACTTTTGAAAAGTTATTGCCCATTTAATGTCACCATTTCCCGTAGCAAACCCAGGTTGTGACACTGGTCATGAAAGTGAAACAAGTCACCCTAAATTATGTGTTTCTAGAGGGTGACCACTTAGTGACCAAGTCCAAAAGGGAGGCCAAACCAGGAAATCAATGATGAAGTTGGTCTGGAGGGTGTGGGTTCCTGATTAAGCAAAGTGGGACTTATTGTTTGAGGGCAGCCCTGTGTGTCACCAATGCCTCACACGCCCCTTCACTCTCCTGCCCAGAAGTGCTGTTCTTCT
The DNA here is from genome assembly GCA_013400115.1 of Rhinopomastus cyanomelas. Classification (NCBI taxonomy): domain Eukaryota; kingdom Metazoa; phylum Chordata; class Aves; order Bucerotiformes; family Rhinopomastidae; genus Rhinopomastus; species Rhinopomastus cyanomelas. The sequence goes on from VXBP01007618.1 coordinate 169,143, forward strand.
GAAGAAAAGCTGTAACATAGAATTGTGCTTGTCCTGCAGTGACAGAATACTGGCATATAAAAAGCTGTAGAGAAGTGACCAGGCATTTGCGGCAGCAGTGGAATTGCTTAACAGCAGAAGCTCCAATATCAAGATTAACTTAGCATCACCCACATTAAACCTCGTCAACTAAGAAAGGAAACTGGGGTAGCCCCGGATTGCCACTCAGTTTCTACACACCCATTGACAAAGCAGGAACATGAAGGGATTGACTTTCTTGCTCTTGCCCAATAAAAGGATGTTATAGCAAGTACGTGACTGGCAGTGCAGTTACAAAACAGACAAACCCCCCCTGTTGTATTTGAGCATCAAGTAATGGAAAGAAGACTCAGAGAACAAGCAGCAAGTCAAACATTCATGATATAGCAAAAAAATGATTAAAACCATCTTGATCTTGGACTATGTGGTACCACCCGGAACAGCAAGATCCCAAAGAAACAAGGTTTCTGAAAGACAAGTTTCCACAGGGCTTCTCTCATGGTGAAAACTCACTCAGGGGAACTGCCAGATCACTCTTAAAGTAGATTGAGAGACTGCTTCTTGTATTTTGGGGGTTTTCTTGAGATTACAAAGGTGGCTTTTCCTCTTTTTCACCCAAAGCGAATGGCTTCAGAATGAAAGCAGCTACATTTCCATTATTTAGGGAATGGGGATGCAGTTTAATCCTGATAAAATCAAAAAGGCAACACAGATACTGTGATGGAAGGATAAGAAAGTCAGGCTCACCAGCCCTATCACCAGTCCTATTAAAAGCAGCTCAGTGCTAGGCTCAGGGCACTGCACATCTCAAGACTCTGCTCCCCAGATCCTTGGTGGCAGAGGTGATCAATTGGGGTGCAGCACAGGATGACCCCACAGCTCTCTGCAAGCCCCAGAGGAGCAAGAATTCCCAGCACAGAGAAGTGGACACCAGGTTGCTGGCTGCCAAGCCCTTAGGACCATGGATGGCTTAAGGCAATGCTGCATCATGTCAAAAGCAGTGCAGCTGTGTGAACAAGATCTTGCAGCCAAGTTGCCAAGTCCCTGGAGACAGGCTTTCCAAAGAACAATCTCTCGTGTATAAGCGCAGGCAACTCATGGGCAACGGAGCCAATTGCTCAACCAGCTGCACAGTTAAATATTCTCTGCCCTTATTAGTTTCTCCAACTTTGTACATCCCCCACGTTTCATACATATCCCTTAGGCCTTACACCTCTATATCCTCCTTCAAGCATCTTCTCTGAAGCTAACTCCTTGAGTATGCTACAGTAGGCATTCCTGGAGTCCACACACTGGGTCAGGAGCCAAACTGAGACTGTGAGCCAGCAGTAAAATGCTGCTGCTGATGGTAGTCAGGTAAAGGAGCTGCCCCACAACCTCAAAAGAAAGGAGAAGCAAGGAGCACAGAGCCTAAGCACTGATGTGTTGAGAAGAAAATGAAGAGCACAGAAGCAGCTTTGCTGATCATAATGCAATAGCAGATTTTTGATTCTGATAAGATATTCCACCAAGTCTGCAGTGTTCATTTGCTGAGATGAATCAGATTTTCATTTGAAAGTGCAACTTCTAATTCACATACCCTCCACTCATCCTTTTTTAGATTTGATATCTGGTCATGTGCCAAGTGCTGACACAGATTCCACCATCCAGGAGGAACTCCTTATCTACCAACCTCTTCTTGCAAGGAAACCCTTTGACTAAGCCTAATTATGAGAAGTTGCAGTTACTGGCGCAATTACAAAGAGTTTAGCTTGGAAAAGGGTTGGACTGGTACTTCATGCCAAAGTCATTTTGCTTTAGGCCTACAAATTTTACTGACAAGCAGGTATCTTGCTGCCTTTTTTTTTTTTTACCTTTTCCTCTCCCACCAAGTCATCTTCTTCCTCCAAGTCTTTGTTGCTCTTCTCACTGCGCTCCAAAGCATCCAAGAGCCCAATACATTGTCTCCTAGGTGAGACAAGCTCTTGTTCATACTCCATGCACAGGCTGGGTGCTCCATCTGCATTTCCTGGCATCACAGCACAATACAGATGACAAATTAACATTCCATTTAGCCTCTAACATTTTCTTTGCCTTGGTAATACCTCAAAGCCTCACGCAGCAATCCACAAAGATGCGCTGGTTTATTTAATCTTCCACATCTTCCAAAATTGCATTATGTGACTTAGTAAGAAGGCTGTCTTGATTAATCACTCCCAAAATTGCTCAAGTGCTTGTTTCCATAACCTGGTGGACCTCAAACTTCTCCCTAAGTGCTGATTGTATTTAACCTCAGAATGGTTTAGGATCCACTGGGAGAAAAAAGCCTGACTGCAGTAGCTGTGTTTAAATACTTCAGCTTTATGGATCTTCCCCAAACCTCATCTTTTGAGGTGGATCTACTAGTCACACGGATGGAAGAAGGTAAACTGGTTCGATGAGTTCAGTCAGTTGAACAACAGATAGATTCAAATCAAAGAATAGAGAGTAAGAGCACAGATGGAAGTCAGGAGAACAACAAAGAGGTGGCCAAAGCAGCCTATTTCAATGATAACCTGCAGCCATGGCTGGCTTAGATGTGATGTGAAAACACTCTCCCATGTGGTCACAACTGCTTTGGAACCACAGCTTTAAACACAACTTCATTGTTCTGTTCCAAGACAGCAAGTAATCTAGTGTGGAACATTCTGAAAAAAATACTGGACATGAGAAACACTTTCTTCTTTGCCACTGGCTACTTTCATACATTAGAACACTCTTTCGTTCCAAGGTCAGTGCCCTCTGTTTTCTTAGTCTGGTTACAGTGTTAAGAGCCATTTACACAACAGGGTGTAAGGAACATGGGAAAACCAACGCTACGCAGAGCAGACTTCCACAGTTTCTATTTTTTAAGCTCTCTCTGGTATTGCATCAAACTTCTCCTGGTCTGTGGGGCAGTTTTTCAGGCCACATCTTTGCTATGTAGTTGCAACTGATTCCTCACAATGTCTAGCACTGAGCTACGCCCCTTCTGATCGGAATTTTACAGGAGTCTTTGAGTTCTCCTCTGCTTTCTCTCTCATTCCTATTTCTAGGATCTTACTTCTCCTTTTTTGGTTCAGCCTTAAACACAATAAATCTGCAAGGACCCAAACCTACCTTTTCTCTTCCTCTTCAAACTGGGAACATGGTCATCCACATTTTTAGCTTTTTTCAGGGTGAGAGGCTGCTTGGATGAAGTAGATGGTACCACATTGCTCTCACTTAGGGAATCAGCAGAGCCAGGACGTGGTAGCTGGGGTGGAGGCATCTGCAAGTAGGTTACAAAATGTTCTAGTAGGCAAAAGCTACTCTTCCACCCCACTTCCTTCACAACCAAAAAATGTCAGCAACAACCCAAAAGACATCTCTTTTTTCCCAGATAACCCTTGACAGCAAAATAGATGGTTACACATTCTGGATTGAGGTGCTTCCGAAAAAAGGATCAAATAAATAGGTCGATGAAGCGTAGTGAGCAGGCTTGGCTCAAAGTGACTTGCCTGACACAAGAAAGGTTAAGGGACAATTAGTTCCTAACAGTGCCCCTGCCACATTGCTCCTCCTCACAAAGCACATAGAAAGCTGTGTGTTCTATTTACCATGAAACAACAAGTTATGATCAGAAAAGATCACCAAGTCATCCAGGATCACCCATCTGTAATTTATTTTCTATTTGGCCGTAGCATCTGCCAGGAAGTCATCCGAGTCTGTAGTGAAATTTTGTTTATTTCAATCAATCTCCATTTCAAGGACAAAGAATCCCTCATTCTGGTTTCCAGAGCTTTTCTTGCTACGGTTTGCACCAGACAACTAGAAAACCTTGTCACAATATTGCTTTTTAAATCAAGCCACTATTATTGAGGAAAAAAAAGAGCTTCTTAATGCTAGAGAGAAGCCACAATGAGCCAGCAATGAACTGAAACAATAAATGAATAGGTTTGTCTCCTAAGACCAGTCAGCTTCAACCTAAATGAAGGGTTTGATGGATTCTTCTCCACATATAGCCTCTCCTGAGGGTGAGGCAGAAAGCTCGTGGACACTAACATCCATTCCAGTATTTGCACAGTGCCCAGTGAAAGCTGCTTATTTAGGAGGAACTGGGAAAGGAAGTTATTTTTGTGATCTAATCTACTGAGCTGCCCAGCATGACAACGCATCCCGCCCCCAGCTCACTCTCTGAGAACGATGAGGCATCTCTCGTTTCTCGTAAAGTTTCCAATGCTTAGAATTGACAAGCGCATCTCCCACCTACCTTAGTATTCCCAGTTCTCAACATTATCAATAGAATTAAAAAGAAAATCCCAAAAAATTTTCAAGACACTCACAATTTCTTGAGCAACACGGAAGAAGAGGGAGACACTTCTGACTGCATGACCAAAGTTGTCATAAACATTCACATATGGGCGGACCCAGGAGGGCAGTTTGCTCCTCACATCACCAGTCGTGAATCTGGGGAGGATTGGAGAGAATTATTTGCCAGGTTGGCCTAAATGGACTAAACAAATGCTGGATCAGGGTCTCAAAGGACAGGGAGGAGCAGCAAGACAACAAAAGATTGAAGCAGTGTAGTAAATGCAATGGGGAGAAAAGGGCTTTGTTGACTGTAGAATGATTAAGGTTGGAAGAGACCTCAAAGATCCTCAAGTCCAACCACCAATCCAACGCTACCACATTGTATATGGTGATATACACATCACGTTAATTAATATTACATCAATGATATGTGATACAATGTTACATTGAAATAGATTATATATTGTTTCAGGAATACAATCTTTCCTCATTTTCATGCTCCCTCTATCCCTGCAGTGCTGGTGACTTGCTGTCTTCTCAAATGAGAGATGGACAATGTGCAAATCTAAGCCATCACATCATTTCCAGTAGTCTGAAGATACCAAGGTTTATTTTGCATGAAAATCTGCATTAATCTCTTTCTGCAGCTATCCTGGGAGTAGAAGTTAACAGCCTAGTTACTTCCTCAGAGCAGCGCACCACATAACCTGTTCTAGAAAATAATTTAACAACTTAAAAACCACAGCCTTCTCCAAACAGTAACATCAGCACATTTATATTTAAGACACCATTGATATCTTGAGGTTGGATACCTCAAGACATCAATGTATGTTATGTTCTAGAGCCAAGATTTTACCTGTGGTCACATAAGAAGATGGCACCGTAGTCTTGACGATGTCTGATGACCCTGCCGATAGCCTGGTTGACTGCCCGTGAAGCTTGTTGACTATACCACTCTCGCCCAGATAAATACTGCAAAAGGTGGAAGAATTCATATTACTGAGCAGGTTAAATGCATTCTCAGAGCTACACCATCACTATTTCTTATTAATAATACAACCACATCTACAAAACCCAAGGAAAACCAAATAAGAGTTGACTCCAATACCATACGTACCTGACTTATGGTGCAAAGAAACCTCAAGAAGAACACCCAACTTCAGTTGCAGGATGAAATTATTCCCTCAGAAAGACAGATGGGTCACAAGCACACAAAGATTTTGGCTGAAACTTTAATGCCATTATTTTGGGAGCCTGTATTTGACTGAAGTTGCCTCACTGGAGACAGAATTTGGAACCCTTAATATTACTAACAGAAGGAGGTGACTGTATTTGTGATCAAAACCCCTGCAGTTAGTTGTCCTTTTGATATTTGTAGGAGGATAACAAGAGCCAAAATCCACCAAGACAGGAGAGAGAGAAACAACAACACGAACCTGCAAACAGCCAGCAGGGAAAAGTTACCCGGCATTACCTGTGTGCCCACACCACTTCTTCTCATTTCATCCAGAAACTGCATCTTCAAAATTACTCTGGGCTCCATACGAGGAGGAAATGGAAGCCCAGTGATGATGACTCCTCGTCCATTCATGTCTGCGAAGTCCAAGCCTTCGCTGGCCTGAGCGGAGAGTGCTTTTCATTATCAACAGGATATGAAGTGACATTTCCGAGCAATTTAGCAGTTACTGGTCTTTTTCCCCGCATTAAATTACACCCCCAGCCATGTGTCACTTATGACTACATTATGAAGAGTTTCAACTTAATTTTTTGCCTTTATTGCCCGGACTTCAATTTCAGCTTTTTCCTCTAGGAAGCCCTGGATGAAGGGCAACTCAGCCAGTCCAGTTAAAGCTTATGCCCGACTCCTGGGCAAGCAGTACAGCTGAATGCAGAAAACATCTTAAACAGTAGTCACTCACTGTGTTTAAATTTTACACTATGAATTAACTAGACATTAACTCTGACATTAGAAATTAGCAATCATTCCTGCTAGGAGAGAAATGGTTTTAGAGCTTTAGAGAAAATGATTCTTTTGGTTTATCTTCTCAAGCACTTCTAATTTTACAGTGACATTCCTAATGCTGTGACTACAACAAAATGAACAGCCCCTGTAAAGTGGGATCACTCCACACTCTTCCTCTCAAGGTAACACATTAATTTTGAGAGAAAGGTGAAATCCCACCCAAAAAGAGGTGCATCTTTTTTCACTTATCCAAGAGCTGCTTTGGAGACTTAGACTGAAGGCTCACAAGATGTTGATTGTTCTCTAATTTCACAATAAGCATTCTAGGAAAAATGCATGATTTTGCAAATATTTCCACTGCTAATCACAAATCAATTGATCCCATAAATCAGTATTACTGGGAAAAGTAAATGAAACGTCAGTGATGGCGTCCAGAGGATCTGAAGTCAGCGTAAAATTATTAAAGCAAATGGTATTTTTGTTGTTCTAACAGGTGTCTTTCGGGTGTCCTCCAGAACAGTTGTTCTCATCTAATGGGTTGAGCTGGTTCAGCAGCCAACAGGAACTACAAGACTGTTGGTCATCTCCTTTCAAGAACTCAGCGATGCATCCCTTTAATTAAACCAGGGATGAGGTTTATGTAAATCGATGAATATCATTTTGAAAAGGCTTCAGGGCATCCCACTTCTACATGTGGAAAAAACTCAAGAATTACAGTCAAATAAGTGAAATGTTCCGAAACCCAGAATGACAGGGTTTTTCCCTTCCATCAGCTATATAGCCCAACCTCACATAAAACAGATTTTCCATTCTGTTACCTTGCCCCGACACACTGCCAAGAAAGTGGCTCCATTGGACTTAGGGCACACGACTTTATTGTAGTAGGCATCTATGACCTAAAAGATAAATTAGTTTAAGCCAGAGCAGCAACGGTATTTCCTTTGCGTAAAGAGAAAACTGAACTAGCTGAATTTGTGTTATATACCAAGATCAAAAATGTGATTCATTTGTCTTAGTTTCATTTTCTTTACTTTTACTAATTGCAAACAGGAGAAGCCACTTGCTTAGCAAAATCCTTGTATTACTGCAAAATCCAGAATACGTCTTGTAAGCATCACAGGCAAATATCAGACACTTCTGAAGAGGACCTAAAACACTGACTGTCCTGGGTTTCTGTAAATCTTAGAGTAAACCAGGAAAGCAATTCAAGGATAGTATTTACTCTAAGAAGCAAAACAGAGTCACTTAAATAAGTAAGATGATGCTGCAACATCAGCATGACAAGCTTAGAGAAAACACCCTGAACCCTCAAAGGTGGTGATTCCTTTCCACCATCTCCATTACTCGGCACATCTGAATGTTAGGTGCTGCTATATCACTTGACTTCAAAAGAATACTGTATTCTAGGAAAGGAAAGAAGGCTGCATAGAAGAACTACCCATCAAAAACTCTCAGAGAGTTTTATTTTCATCTTAGGATAAAAACCTATGTGGTTCACACCCAAACATCATAAAGAAAGTACTTAAACAAAAAAAGCTACAGGGATGTAATGCAAATAACCAACCTCTGCAAAGCTTCCTTTGTTCCTGGGTTCCACAAACATGGGCTTAACCTCCTCTATTCTTTTAGCAAAATCATGCTCCTGTTAAACAGATAAAGAACGTATAAGAAACAGCCATGTGAATGTAAACAACTACCAAAAGGGCCCACAAGCAAGGAAAAGGCTCAGGAGCAGTCATCACAGACTTCCCCTACACGATCTGTTCCTTCTGCCACCAGAGTTATACAAGTCCTGAGCAGTTATAAAAGTTACCGTTGCAACAACTACAAACTCAAAATAAAAGACACATGCTCATATTAGGATTGCCCCTCCTGACTGAAACACTTAGACCAACTAGAGTTTGGAGAAGTTAAATGAACTCTGAGATGAGTTTACGTATAAAGGGGAATTCTATTCTTTGGGATGTGGCTTCCTCAACTCTGCATTTCAAGATACTGTGACAGAGATAAGTGAAACCTGACCTGGGATTTTACCTTCCACAGCAATTTACTTTTAACAAATCATTTTCCATAAGCCCAATCAGACAAGGTACCTATAAATGGTCTGATACGAGTAATTAAAACATCTAATACGGGCAGAGTGATTAACATACTCTCCAATACTCCAGGCTCTTATCCATGACAGGATATGACGGGAAGAACACCAGCAGTCCATGTGGGATAACTCGCACCAGGTTTCCTGCAATGAGACAGGCAAGGATGTAGCTAAAAGCATTTTCATCCTGGGGAGGAGGACACAATAATAGCACATGCTGCTTAAAAAAAACCCCAAACAACCATAAATCTGGTGTTCTGTGAAAGTATGTTCCTCATTTCACCAAGCTGAGCTGCTCCATTTCCTTCAATTACTTCTAGATTTAATGGGTCCCTTTCAGCCATACCTCATCTGAGCTAAACCACTGCCCTTCTTTCATTCTGACCTCATGGGTCAAGATTTTGTGGTTCTATTCCATGTGTGAAATGTTAGCAAAACAATGAATGCTGTGGCAAGGCAGGCTTGACACTATGCCTTAAACAACACCACCAGGAACTGGGGGTGCTTCTTGTGATTGTCCATCACTCTGCAATCACCGCTGTGTGTTGACTTTCTAGTTGGTTCCACATTCCCACTTTGTTCAGGAACCACATTTCTGACCCAAACACTAAAATGAGCTCCTAGCTTGGAAATATTAAACCAGGGACTCGGACTCATTTTTACGTGCAATTAGAGCTGCCTGAGCAAACAGAAAAGCATGCAGCATTCAGATACACAATCACTCTTTTTTTTCTCCAGGTCTTCTGGATTTCTAAAAATCCCATTTCTGAAATCCACACATTTCACTCACCGATTGTTTTCCCCAGAGAAGATAAATAATCCTCTGAAAACCTACAAATTAAAAAAAAAAATCAAGTAACATTGTTATTTCCTTTTCTGTGCTGAATTCCTCTGATATTCCTCTAAACCAGAGTACTAGGTGCAGTTTTGGGCATTGCAGTATAGGAAGGACATTGAAGTGCTGGAGAGGGTGCAGGTCTGATGAGGAGAAGCTGAGGTAGCTGAGGCTGACAGGAGACCTCACCGCTCTCTAGAGCTACCCAAAGGGACGGTGTAGTGAGTCAGGGGTTAGCCTCTTCTCCCTAAGGACTAGTGATAGCACAAGAGGGAATGGGGTCAAGTTGTGCCAGAGGAGGTTCAGATTGGATCTTAGAAAATATTTCTCCCCAGAAACAGTGGGGAGGCCTTGGAAGAGGCTGCCCAGGGATGGGTAGAGTCACTGTCCCTGGAAGAGTCAAAAAAAAAAACAACCAGATAGGCATGGTGCTTCAGGAGATGGGCTAGTAGTTCAAGGTTGTCAGGCAAATGGTTGGACTTCATGAACCTGAAGAAGATCTCTTCCAGCCTTGCTAATTCTATGGTCCATGTTGCCTCAACTGGTGTGACAAATACCAACACCAGTGACTCCTTGATTGTTCAGTACTGTAGAACACTTTGTTATTGGCCCTCAAGATTATCTTAATGCTGTCAGTATCAAGATCTCCGATACTGTCAAAAACGTAACAAGTGCAAACCAGCAGCTGAAAGAGCTTTAGGATTAGAACTGATGATTCAAGGGTGAAAGTTCTGCTGAAAAAAAATGTCTGCAGATGCTGCCAAGCCTGACTAACCTCACAGCTATTTTAAACAATTATTGATGATTTAGGTGTGGTGATGCTGCAGGGGTAAAAGGGTGAATTTGGTTCCTATGGCTATTATTTACTCATGGGACAAGCCAAATAAATGCCTATCTACACCGAGCAGCACTGAGGTTCCTTCTAGCCCTTACTGAGAACTCCCCTGTCCTCTCATGCCTTCATGTTTCACGCTTTTTAGTGCCCTGCAGCTTTGCATCCTGGTTTCCCAGGAAACCTATACATGCAGGGGGGCAAAAAGGGAATGGATTTTATTTTTGTAAGTCCTGAAAATACAGGTAACACCACACAGATGTTGTCAAAACACAGACAACACCATGAACTCTCTTCAGTATAAAAAAGTGTTCTAGCCCCTGGGGGAGGGAATCTCCAACCTCTTCTATCTTTAGCAAAATACACTGAAACAGCACACTACGCTTCTGAAAAAAAACAGAGTTAAGATGACTTCTGCGTAAAAATCAGTGACAAATCCTGAGTCCTTCCCCAGTTCTGTGGAACAACTGGCATTTTCCCCTTTTTCAGTAAAAGCTCTTTGAGATCAATTTGTTTACTTTTCTGTATTGCTGAAAAAAAGTAAAAAGTCAGGCCTGCAGCAGCTAAATCGCCAAGTTCTCAGAGGCAGAGGTTTGTCTACAATGTTAAAGCTGAAATGAGAAGGTGCCAACAAGCACACATCTGCACTAGGGGAAGAAAGTTCATCACAAAGCTGGGTCATTTGTCTGAGTCATCGTGATGGGGAAATTCTAAGGTCAAAGCAGGAATGGAAATAGTAAACCAGGAGCAGGTCCAGGGACAGTAAGGAGTGTCACAGTCCTGGGATGGCAAGGTTGGTCCAAGGTCAAACTGGGAAGTCAATCCCAGGGTCAGCTTGACAGGGTCCACAGTAATGTGCTGTTATGATGGAGGTGGAGAGAAACAGTCCTACAGCTTGGGCAGTGGCTGAAGGCATCTACCAGCCCTTCAGCAAAGAACCAGGGTGATGGCCCAAGCTGAAGCGGTCCATTAAAGCCTCTTAGTGCACTCAGTGCCCTGACATTGATCCTTGCCAGGCCCTTCAGCTTCAAATTTTCAACAGTAATGATTAGAGGGTAGTTGTTGATCCAAGAACTAGGGACCTATTATTTCACTTCCAGTAGAAAGAACTTACAACATCAGAACTCAAGACTCCCCAGCAGAATTCCACCCAGGAGTTTGTTACCTTCTTTCATAAGTAGAAGTAAGCACAGCTCCATCAGGTCCCTTTGGAATGATCCCAACCCACAGCTGGTGTTTATTGATAACATGAGGATTCTCCAAACAAACAGGAAAAGGGCTAAAGAAACACAAAAAGCAGGATCCCAGTCATGTTCATTATAGGATTTCCTACAGGTTACCAGTTCAGAACACTCAAAACCCCAATACAAAGCCTAAAATCACAAGAGCAGATTGCTCATTTTCAGTAATGGTGCTGTTTATACATCTCTGTACTTACATCTGCATTTCCATTGTAAAGGATGAGAGTGGAGAGAGTGTCCCACTGGTGAGGATAATTGTCCTCACTCCCTGGCGAACGAGCTCATGCATACTGTATCCAGGGCTGAAACACCAGTAGCTTAAGGTCTTTCCTGTATCAAACAAAGAGAAAACAACTGAGAAGCAGGTCTGTAAGTGGAGAAACTAGAATACAACTAGTGTACAACATACCGCATCTGAGCTTTTCCCAGTAAAATGGGCACCATCCAAAGCTAAACTCCAGCACCTCAATCTCTCTTGAAGTGAGTGGCCCAGAACTGCCACCAGTACTCAAATTAAGGCCTCACCAATGCCTAGTACAGGGGAAGAACTATATCCCTAGTCCTGCTGGCCATTGGCCTATTGTCAACCAGTACTCTCAGGTCCTTCTCTACCAGGCTGCTCTCCAGCCACCCTTTCCCCAGTCTGTAGTACTGCTTTTCAGAGACAGTTGAAAGGAACAAGGGAATGAAACCGTCACCCACATCGAAACCAAGAGCAGCTGATTAAAGCATTAACTTTCAAGTCTCTGTTTCCATTTTCCACAATGAGTTTCAGGTGAAAAACGAGGTCCTGTCTAGCATCCAGGCATCACGTGCATGTGTTTCAAAACACACATGCTTCATTCAATGTCTGTTTCCAAATGGAGCTGACAGCTTCAGGAAATCCCCAGCACCATGTGCCCAGTCAATCAGTCACTGCTTAGAATTACAAGAGAACATCTCTAGCTAAAGGTTTATCCTTCCATCTCATTTGGGCAAGTCCATCCAAAAAACGTCCAGACTCTAGAAGAAACACATTGCAAAGCTTTGCAAATTCTTCATTTTTAAAGACTTGGTGCAAATTACAGTTTGAATCTGTTCATGGACAGGCCAGGATGTGCCTACAGGCAAAAGCAAAGTCACTTCTGTCAGGAGCGTAAGAAATCCTAACATAAAAGCAAAGCGTTCTGATAGAATCACAGAATCACTCTGGTTGGAAAAGACCCCTGGGATCATCGAGTCCAACCATCTACCCTAACTTACAAGTTCACCCCTAAACCAGATCCCTCAACATCTCATCCAAATGATCTTTAAACACATCCAGGGATGGCGACTCAGCTATCTCCCTGGGAAGCCCATTCCAGTGCTTGACCACCCTTCCCGTCAAAAAATTTTCTGAGTATCAAGTCTAAATCTACTCTGCTCTAATTTGAACCCATTCCCTCTTGTTCTATCACCAATTGCTTGTGAGAAGAGACCAGCACCAACCTCTCTACAACATTTTTCAGGTAGTTGTAGAGAGTGATGAGGCCTCCTCTCAGCCTCCTCTTCCTCAAACTAAAGAGCCCCAACTCCTTCAGTCTTTCGTCATAAGATTTATTATCCAGGCCCTTTACCAGTTTAGTTGCCCTCCTCTGCACCTGCTCCACCACCTCCACATCTCTCCTATATTGAGGTGCCCAAAACTGGGCACAATACTCAATATGTAGTCGTACCAGTGCTGAATACAGGGGGACAATAACCTCCCTACTCCTGCTGGCCATACTATTTCTAATACAAGCCAGTATGCCATTTGCATTCCTGACCACCTGGGCACACTGCTGGCTCATGTTCATCTTCCTGTCCATTAGAACCCCCTGGTCCCTCTCTGCCACACGGCTCTCCAGCCACACCTCCCCAGGCCTGTAGCATTGCAGGGGGTGGTTGTGGCCCAAGTGCAGGACCTGGCACTTGGCCTTATTGTAGCTCCAGCCATTAACACTGGCCCATTGCACTCATCTATCCAAGTCTCTCCGAAGAGCCTCCCTACCCTCTGGCAGATGAACACTCCTGACATACCTTGGAGTCACCTGCAAACTTACTAATGACACACTCTGTCCTTATCAAGATCATCAATAAAGATGTCAAACAGATGGTCCCAACACCAAGCCCTGAGGCACAGCACTAGTCACAGGCTACCAGCTGGATTTAACTCCATTAACCACCACTCTTTGGGCCCCTCCATTCAACCAGTGTTTTATTCAGCAAATTGTGCGCTCGTCCAAGCCATGAGCAGCCAGCTTATCAAGGAGAATTCCATGGGGAACAATGTCAAAGGGGATGTCCTAGAAGAGAAGAACATGAACCACTCACATTTGTCTAACCAGTGCTGCTCTGTGACCCCGCAGGACAACTGCCAGACACCAGCTGCCCAGGTCTTGAAAAAGCAGGACCCATCATATGTGGTTTTAGCCCAGTGTTGAGTAATTACGCCTTGAAACGTAACAATATTAATGTAAAGGTCCTGTTCACCATCAGGAAAAGTTGAGATATTACACCAAGTGGATGTCTGCAGCAGCTTGTGGCACCTCCGGTGAGAAGGGAGGCTAATCCATGGGGAAATGGTTTGTTAATTGTTTACAACATGCTGATTTAGAGCAAACCAAGAGTTAGAGCATTTTATATCTTAATGTAAAGCTGCAGTGGTTCGATATCACATTCCTGTGCACAGACCTGACAGTTGAGGCAGGAATCTCATCAGCCTTCAGGTTTGGCCTCTTTCCCTCACAAACTACAGCTAGTTCTAGAGAACAGCTAGTTTCAGAAGGTTTGCATTATTTTCTATACAATCTTCTATACCACTACAGGAAACTGTGGCTTGATCAGTCATGTCTGACCTCAGCTAGGTGTGCACTTAGTGCAAGTCTCAACACACTGTTGCATAGGTACTTGCATATCCTGGTTTTATTTGAAAAGCAAATATGTCTGTCTCCTAAATCACAGGAGACTGCTGTGACTCCTTTGTATCATCTGGGTTTATAAATCCTCCAAAGTAGATGATCATCAGCCTCAAGTGTTTCAATTGGCCTTTTCCTACACAAATATTTACCAAAACCTACTTCAGATTATTCCTGCAACCTCCGACTCTGATTGAGCAATATCTCAGGAAAACGCTGTTTGCACATTAGCAAACTGTACTCATAAACAAAAGCAGAACCTACTTTGTGGAAACAATTATGAGCAAAGCCTCTGAATTCGTGGAAATCGTTCTTTGAAAGATGTTACTTTTGTCCTTAAGGACTTCTGCGAAACCAATACTTCCAGTCTCAAGAGCATTCAACAGCATAATTCAACAGAGTGTAAATTCCTTGCCTCATGACCAAGATCCCCAGAGAGCATTCTATAAAGGAAGGCTTAGGTAAAAGAATCTGCATCCATCTTCTCTAATCAGAAGTTTTTCATCTAATTGTATTTATTAAAAAATAAAATGTCTGAAAGAAAGAAGTGCAACAAAACCAAACTGGGTGCCATAGGAGCCTTAGGATAAGCCTTTGAAATTCAGAAGCCAAGATTCGTTTCTCCTCAATATGTTGTTTTGAAGTGTGGTTACACTGAGGAGATTCCAGATCCCAGGTTCTGCAGAGTATAAAGTACGAAATAGTGGGAGGACAGAGATGAGGGAGAAATCTGTTAAACAAGGACTCAGAAGTGCAGTGGAGGCTGAAACTATCAAGTGACAATACGCCCTGAAGAACTTAGAAAGCTGCTCAAAAGAAAGGTTCTATCTCAGACCATTACCTGGAATGGTTTTCTTATGAGGAATGGAATTTCTTATGAGGAAAGGGTGAGGGAGCTGGGTCTCTTTAGCTTGGAGAAAAGCACAGCAGAGTGATCTCATTAATGTTTATACATATGTTAAGGGTGGGTGTCAGGAGGATTGAGCCAGGGTCTTCTCCATGTCGTCTAGTGGCAGGACAAGGGGCAATGCATGTAAGCTGGAACATAGGAGGTTCCACATCAATATGAGAAGAAACTTCTTCCAAGTGAGGGTGACAGAGTTCTGGAATGGGCTGCCCAGGGTGGGTGTGGAGTCTCCTTGTCCGGACACATTTAAAACCTGTCTGGACATGTTCCCAGGCGACTTGGTCTAGGTGGTTCTGCTCTGGCAGGGGGACTGGATTAGATGATCTTTTGAGGTCCCTTCCAATCCTTAATGTTCTGTGATTCTGGCTGAGAATTGCCCTGTCGCATCACATGACCCTTCACTATGGAGCTTCAGAATGAGCCAACCAATTTTAGCTGCTACACTACACATGAGTAATTTCAAAGGAGAATAAAAAACTTTAATGGGATTTACACTTATAAAGCTCTTGGCACACATTTACAAGATCTTATCTACACAGGAAATCTCCTTCTTGTAAGAAATGGTTACAGCCTTAGCAACATTAATGTTGTGTTCCACACAACAAAGTTACATGGTGAAAACAAGGATTACAGAACATGTCTCATAAACCTCAACATCAGTACTGAACGAAGATGTCCCATTCGTAGACTGGTCTGAAGATTTTTCTCTACCCCAATACAGCCAACCATCCCATAATGGAGATATGGGAGACAATTTCTTTCCCACTGGAATAACTGCAACAGAGGAACTTCAGCAGTGCACAAAGCACTGGGAATGTTTTATACTGTTTGCCACCTGCACTTCAGAATTACTCATAGAAGTGAAAAGCACCTCCTTGATCATCATATCCACAACGGATCTGTTCTTGGAAACAAAAACGCAGAAGAAAATCTTCTGACAATCCTAAAGCTCCTCAAAATGTCCACAGAGCCAGATCTGGACCGTGAACTCACTGAGCTGTTCTGTTCAGCTTTTGACTCCTCAGAGCTTATATGCTAAAACCAACCAATGCAGGGGGTGTGTCACCCAATCCTACAATGACAATCCAAAGTTTGTCAAGACTGTTCTCAACTGTGAGCTAGCACGGACTAGGACATCTTCAATCATGTTCTCTTATTTGAATCAGAAAGGAGCCATTGAGTAGTCTTCGACTGAACTTTGGCCTGAGTCTCCCCCAAAGACTGAGTCCTGTACCTTGTTTTTTTGCAGACGATGAGTTCCAGAGATCTGTCCTTTGTTTCTTCTTCTGATTACTGTTTTCCAGATGAACATGTACCTGAAGGAAAACAACAGCAACATTTCTTCATCTCTTAAGAAAACCAGCCCATACCACAGTTAGTTAATGAAATTAGTGGCACTTCTTTAGTGGTGTAGCATTGTATTCTTTCCTGCCTGCCTTTCTTATTTTGCTTCCAGCTTTCATCATGTATCTAGCAAGAAGAAAAGAAGCATACGACCATATAACCAATCATTCTGAGTCAGTTCATGGGTGTATCTTTTCATAGGCAGAGATAAAGAACCCAATTATTTGAGTACTGTCTGCCCGAATAAAACAGAAACCAGAAACAAATAAGTGTTAGAAAGACTTCAGCTTAAAACTTAAGACCTAAAATTAAGAACTTGAAATGCAATACAGAAGTTCCCTTTTATCTAAAGCAATCAGACGTGTCCCTAAAATTCATTACATCAGACCTCATTTATTATACCTTCCTAACTTCATTTCAGAGTTTCTTCAAAAATAAGTCTGTAGCTCCCCTCCCCCCCCCCCCCCCCCCCCCCCCCCCCC
>VXBP01007618.1:186072-216626 GCA_013400115.1 Rhinopomastus cyanomelas
CCCCCCCCTTGGAAACTAAACTGGGGTTTTGGGATGTCTTCTGGAAGAACTTCCATATCCTCCCTGTAATGAGCTATTTGCTATACTGTGGCACATCCTTCTGAGTTTCATACATGAAAACAACACACAGCATCCCATACCTTATAATATTTAGATATCAACTGATGTGGCATGAAACCTGTCGTGCCTTCTGGAGGGTCAACGCTGAAGACTGTCTGGAAAAATGGAGGTAAACAAATGGAAAGATTGAATAACTGTTTCCAGCAAAATCTCTCACTTAACTTTGCACTGAAAGGTATCTCCACAAAAACTGCTGCTGTGATAACCTCTCCTTACCCTCATTATTAAATAGAGAGAATCTGAAATAAATAAAATTTTTACTGACAGTTCCTGTTAGCTACGTGGCTTTCTTCATTCCCAAATCTGCCAGCCAGTATCTAAAGATATGAAACAACTTAAGTGAGATAATTATTCACACTGGTTATGACTCCTAGCTGTGGATGAACATAGACTTGCTGCAGATTCATGAGATCAGAGTAACAACTGAGTGTAAAAGAATTCTTTGAATTCCCCTAGATTAAAATTTCAACCACGATACCCTACTGGGGGGGGAAAAAAAAAAAAATCAAATTGCAATCACACCTGCTCATCCATCTATTAAATTAAAGCCTTCTGTCAGCTCTTCTGCATAGAGTTATGCCTCTTCCTCTTTCCTGTCTGTCAAGCCTCATGACTAAGGGCAACGCTTTTTCAAACATTCTAGGGAAATTTCAATGAAAACAGCTGTGATTTTCAAATATTTATAACTGCTGTTAGTTTTCCAAAACAAGTAATTTATACAGACTTTTAAAAGGAATTAGTGAAGCTCTTAAAAATATCAGCTCATGGCAACAAGAAAGCTGTTCTCTGTCAGTCATCCTCCCCCCAAAAAAAAGATACACATAATTCCTGGAAATATTAACATCTGAAGAACACCCAAAGATAGGGTGGACAAAAAACCACTTCGTTCTAAAAGGAAAAATCTCAATAATAAAAATCAGCTGGCTACAAATAAGGTCTGGAAGCCGGGGCTCTGTAACAGGCAAGCAAGTATTTCCCCAGGAAGACTGTGACCTAGTTCTACTTAAAAATATCTCAAGATAACAAACTATCATGTGGCTGATGATTTGCAGTAGTTGTCCTTGTGTGTGTCCTCGGTAGCAGCAGTAGGAAAACCACTGGAATGTTGTCAGTAGATTTTGGGACACACAACAAGGTGGACCAGAGCTGTGTTACTCAAAATAAATTCATTCCATGGATTAACATCCAATCTAGATGGTGGTTTAATCCTTCCTAAACTAGGGATGCTACAACCTGCAAACCAGTAAAAATCTCAGCTAAAGGGAAGTGTCAGTGGAAATGTTACAACTCCTTCAGCAAAAAAAGGGAAAACTCAAGTACATAGTTGGTACCGCACCCAGACAGAGAGGAATTTCATTTCAAGTCTTCTAACAAGTGTTCTCGAAACAAGCTCAAATATTAAGGAAGGAGCGGAAAAAAATTTCTCTGCTGCTGCCAAATGCAGAGCTGGACACAGAAGAAGAAATTAATTGCTCTGTTCTTCCGCTTGCGTAGATTTTACTCTCCTCCTGCCAGCGTTCCCATCATTTTATCTTTTTGCAATGCTCCTGTACACATGTGAGCAGCACATTTTGATCTGAGATGTCAAGGATTTCTGAAAAAAATCTGGCAGCTCAGCTCTCAGGCAGGAGGCTAGTGAGCTGTAATGAAACCAGAGCCTGAACTCTGCCACCCACAACAGGCTAAGCACCTTGGAATTTCTTGCATCAGCGGCCGAATGATAATATTTAATAAAACAAATAATTAAACCAAGACAGAAAAGCAATGATTAATACACACTGAAATGTCATTATCAGCCACTTATAAAGACAGGAGCAGAGATATTTATGATCCAAAAACCCACAAGTTTGTGGGAAGCAAAAGGTTTTATTTCACTGACATGAAAGGGTCTCTCATTCAACCTGATGCCCAGTAAAACCCAGGCCAAAACAATGCTCTGAAATCACCAAATTCTGGGAATATACAGAACTTAACCCCAAGCATCAGCAGATGCTAAATGGGTTATTTGGGCTAAAAGGTTATTTTTTTTGAACTTGAGCTGTCCAAACATTATCTTCTTCAGCATCACTCAAGGGTATTAGAGCTTGAGTCACCTTCAGAGGGAAGTCAGAACTGGATTGTTAGGCCACTGACCTACTGCACCACCCAATGTTATGGGACTCAGGTTTTTCATAATGCAAATGCACTGTGGGGAGAGGACTATGCAGCACCACGCAGAGACCCACAACTTTCAGTTCCTGTGATACTAAAAAGTTTTTAACTTGCAAATCCTTTATTTTAATAATTAAATGGGGAAAAATACAGTTAAATTGTCTTCTGTTTGCTTTTTCCCCCTCCTCTCTCCTTAGCCTGTCCTGTTACTTCAGGAAACATCTCGTTCTCAAACATTGCTGCTAGAAACAGCTCAACAGCCCAGCTCCACCTGCTGGAGGCTAAAACCAGACTAATTCAAATCAAGCATCTCCAAAAAGGGGCATCAAAACTGGGGAAGAACAACCCGGGTAAAAATCAAATCAGATCATTCCATTAGGCAGCAGCTTTCTCCTCAAAACCCCAGACTCCCATCACTGCACAGTCATGAAGAAAATGTATCCAATGTCTTTCCATGTTTTATTAAACCAACTCTGTCTTTCAGATAAAAGTAGAAGCAGCGTTAATTTTTTACCTGGATAATATCCAAGAGCTTATGCAATCCAGATGTATTGACAAATATCCCAGTACCTGGGAAGAAGAACACACAGTTCCTTTTACAACACAAACACACAATCATGTGTGTACATCCATCTCTTAACCTCAACAGCACAACACTCCTGATACAGTGACCTGAAAAACACTATCTGATGTGAGAGTCAAATCAGCCTAAAGGGAGAAAGAAGTTGGGATATAATGAGATACAAGCTGTGTTCTCAAAGGATGCACCCGCAGAACAAGCAGTCCCTATCCTGCTCTCTGCAGAGTGGGTCTGATACCTTCAACCTACTGAAGAGTCTGCTCGTAAGAACAAATTAAATTACTTTCTTAGCAGAAGTTTGAGATTTCTACTTGTAGGACAAATTACAAACAAGCAGCAGTAAAACAGATGATCGCTAAGTCAGGATAAAACAATCCTCATTATGTGACTCCCAATGCTCCTGCTTCGTAACTCCATGATCAGGAACGAATTCAAGATCCTAAATGCACTGTCAGCAAAATGTCAACAGGCTCCACCCCACAACCCTACTGTAAGAACAGTTATAAAACATTTCCCAGCAGAGAACCTTGTAGCAGGTCTTCATAGAAAAGACAGGTCCCTCAGGGTCAGGTTGTAGCTTTTAAAAGCTTTATAATGAATAAAGAGGTGGTTCTCCTTCTACCCCTAAATAATTCAAACTCTCAGTTACCTGCGTTACAGAGAAAACTCAGAATGAAACAACCAACAAATTGACACTTACGGCCTGAAAGAAACTGTAAGATCTGCTCTAGTGACTCTAAGAGCAAGGATTTTGTCTGGAAGGTTATTTGAGCCTCTGCAAACAGATCAAAGATGTAGCTGCAATTTACAAAGAAAAAGCATAAATGGAGCAAAAACTGTAAGGAATCATAGGCACCATCACTGTTACTCTTCCGTAACAACAATTTCACCATCTATTAGTGAAGCATATTCTGATCTCCATGGGAAAGAAAAATTAACAGGAAAAAGACATTTGATTATAAAGACCTAAGTCCCAAGGGCTCTGACCCAGTCCTACAGGCTCCAACCCAGTTTCACATGGATCTAGAATCTGCTGTACTTTCACGCATAAATGTACTAGTGGTAAGAAATTACCTTCCCTCCTTGGTGACACCACTGCCATTTGGTGGCAGCTCCACTGCATCAATAGCACTTTCTAGCTGAAGAAGAATTTCTTTAAGAGAAACAAGAGGGGGAAAAGGATTAAGGTTTCACTGACTCTCACATTTGGGACACAGCCAAGTATCTTTTTCAAAGGCTCAGAGAAAGAGACTGGCATAGCAGTTGTCCTGCTCCTGTAAACAACATTATCAAAACCAATTTGCTACACATCACCTCTAAATATTCCTATTCAAAGAACTTCTATAACCTCAGTTCTTCAATGAGGCTTAAGTTGTCAGCTGGATGTTCAACTCTTCCGTATAGACAGGGAAAGCTGTTCTTGGAAATGCTTTGGAAACATGAAACCTCTCAAGTTCTTGCTATTAACTTGAAGTAACATCCTGTTCTTGGAGCAGGATGACGCAATTAATAGAATTCCAGCAGACTGACAAGATTAGAAAACAAGGGAACTTCTAGTAAAGAGGGAAGAGACAATCATCTGTCAAATCCCTTATTGCTTGGAGGAAAAAAGTAACTAAGCATTCCAAAAAAGAGTTTAAAAAAAAAAAGACAACTTCAACTTCCACAAATTCCTCAGTCATGAGCAATGTCTACAGAAATGCAACACAAAAATAATCTTACTCTTTATCTTTGCTATGTCTTCAAGTTCCATGTTCAGACCTGGTGAAGAAAAGAGACTTCAAAGACTGTTTCACATGTGTTTAATTCCTATTTTCTTTATGGCTGTCTGGAAATTACAAATGTTAGAAGTGTGCAGATTAAAGGCATCTTCTTTATTCCAATCACAGAATATTAGGGATTGGAAGGGACCTTGAAAGATCATCTATTCCAATTCCCCTGCCACAGCAGGACCACCTAGACCAAGTTGCACAGGAACATATCCAGGCAGGTTTTAAATGTTTCCAGAGAAGGAGATTCCACAACCCCCCACAACCCCCCTGGACAGCCTGTTCTAGCACTCTGTGTGCTCACTGTGAAGAAGTTCCTTCTTATATTTATGTGGAACCTCCTATGTTCCAGCTTACACCCACTGCCCCTTGTCCTATCACTAGATGACATTGAGAAGAGTTTGGGTCCAACATCACTGCTCTCTTTCATGACACCTCACATCACATTGGTTTGGCCAAATTTCTCCATGCTAGTCTGGCAGTGATTACTAATTCATAATCATTTATCTACTACTGAGAGTAAACTGGCCACAAACTGTTAAGAAAAGCTGTTTTCCACTTCCTGAAGTGGCATCCTTGTAATCCCAGTGGTCTGCAGTAGTCAACACACCTGAACTGGCCAACTCCATATTGAACTCAGCATTTATTTCATTCTGTTGAACCACTTTGGCTTGTTCTTCTAGTACAACATTTACAGCATCCATTGCTGAAGCCAAATCATAGGGTGTCAAGTCAAAAGATGATGCCTCCTCGCACAACTTCTCCTAAATCATCAAGGAACAAAGTGTTACTTGGACTGCTCAGGCTGCTGTTGCTCTGTAGTTTCATCGGTTATAAAGTCCAGATGACACTAGTCTTGATTTCACTTCTGATCTTGGAGATGAAACTATTACCTTGTAGAAAAATCACAGTAGTGTCAAGGGACTGGAAATTAAACAACAAAGCTTTAACTGCCACAGAGATTACACACGTTGATGATCATGAACATCAAAGAGCAGAGTGCAGATTTTACAGGCTGCTCGTGTGAGGACACAGGGCCATTCTTCTCTTTGGATGAAGCCTGAAAAATGGCAACAGAAACAGCTTACCACGTTGTGAGCTTCATCAAGTATCACCACAGTCCCCTTCAGGTCAATGTTGTGTGCTTTCCGGCTCTAAAGACAAAAAAAGAATGAGGAGAGGGACAAAAAGGCCATTGAGAAGTACAGACATGATTGAGAAATGGGCTCATGGGACAGGTCTGGGTTTTCATTTTATTATCTCCGGAAACAAACGTGCTAAAATGCATCATCTTGAAGTTTCTGTACATAATAAATAAAGAATGAAACAGAGTCACCAGAGTAGGATGCAAAAGTTTATCAGGATTAAACTAAGTCACTATTTACGTCAATAAATAGGAGGAAGTGGGTATGAAACCAAGATTTTACCACTTGATGTCCGCTTTGCAAGAAGCGGATGCTCTGAAAACACCCACAACAGTACCAGATCCCATCACTCCATTTTGCAGTGATTCCCTGCCTATGGTGGTCAGAGATTATATTTTTTTGAATTTTCTTTGTTACTCTACTAATCATTTGGCCTTTCTTCCTTTTGCAGCAGTGAAACGTAACCTGACTGTTACTACAATTCATTAATTACTCCAAGTTGGACAAAGATGTCAGCAGATCTGTTTTGTCAGTTTTCAAAGGTTTCACTTTCTATCCATGAAATATGGACAACTTCTTGCAAGGGTTTTGTTTACAAAGTCAGCAGTTAATTTCAAGAGAGATGTCTGATCTCTACCGGAAAAGTTCCCTTATTCTAGAAAGCACCCAGCTGGCTGTAGAAACAAAAACATCTCTGAATTAATGGAAAAACACTGCACAGTTTGTGACTGAAGATTTGTATTCAGCAGGTATAACTCAACAGCAAAGGCATCATTCTGCAAAGATAGTTGTATGAAAACAGCAAGGAAAAAAGAAAATGCTTCTTAACTGTGGTTCTAAACTTGAATTGGGTTTTGATTAGTTTTGAAGTCTACCATGTAATGCAGTGCTACACAGTGGCACTTCATAGCCCTTCCACTGAAGGCAAGCACATGAATATTCACATTTAAAAGCAAAAAAGCATTACCTTTGAGTCTAGTAAGTAGTTGTAAGGCATAAAAATAATATCTGCCTGTTGCTTCAGGCTTCGAGAGAGATAATAAGGGCAAGCTCTGGTGAAAAAAATAGTACAAACAATACAGAAATATTCAGAGTGTGTTCAACATTCATATCTTGCTTCATATTATTCTCAAGGGTTTCTTGTTGAAACGTTTCTTGTTGAAACTGGCCTGCTTAATTTTAGGGCAGATGGTTAGCTCTGTTCACAGGAGACAAGAAAAAGAGTCATGGAAACTAATACCCAGCTGTGCAGCTCCACAGCACAAAGGAAAAATAAATGAAAGGATCTTTAGGCCAGAAGTAAATGCTGCACTAGACTGACTCTTAGCACAACATATCAGTCAGCTCATCCTCTTAGGACTGAAAGAAAACTCGTTATCATTTGTCAGGTCAGATAACACCAGTAGCCTCCACTCAAGCAAGAAATAAAATACTGAGGCTGACTCTGACCTGATTCAGTCTTTACATAAGGACTGAAATTAATTATACGATGAAAACAGCACTAACAGGAGACAATTTAGTGTGGGATGTGCACCATATTAGCCACTTTGCTCTCAGCATAGTTCTTCTACTCGTAGTATATGTTAAGTTCATACCAAGGGATTGAGAAAAATGAGCATAAATAGCTTTCACAGGTAAGGGGAGAAGTCCTAAGGGATCATTTTTACCTGTGCTTGTTCCCATTTTTAACCAAGTCTTCGATATCCATGATTGAGTTCACCAGCTCTTTCTCTGTACTCTTTTCTGTGAGAAACAGAACCAGAAGCTCAGGTAAAGGTACCACACAAAATGGTAGTGGTAGTTCCCTTGATCACCATGTGCCTCCACTTCCTAACATCTCCTTCTTGAAGGCCATTAAACAGAGAAACACAGACATACAGAGGTAGATCCTGACAACTCCTCCACCTGCCCCAAAAACCTGTCTCTCTCCAAAAGAGAAAGCTTAACTTCCACAGCCAAACTCACCTTCTACATTGTTATAGAAGTGACAAGCACGAGCCATCACTTTCATCCGGCACATGTAGATCTGTAAAACAGAATATGTCAGCCAGAAGCAGCACAGCTAAAAAAATTGTTTGGGGTGAAGAGCAGTTCATTTTCTGCAGCACCAGCTAATGAATAAATGTTGCTCTGAAGTGCCATGAGCCAAATGAAAACAGTTCCATGACCTCCTGTACATGCTCTCAAGCTTCTGCTCTCACCTGCACGTGGTTGCTCTCCTGTCGCTTCACTTCAGGGTTGATGCAAAGCTGCTCTCTGGAACCCAAAACACAGATCTTCGGCCTGGTCCAACACAAAACTGATGTTAAAAACAAGGCAAAACTGAAGAGCACAGTTCTACAGGCCTAGGCTGGGTACCACCTAGCAAAAAAGAAAGATTCAGGAGAACTAGATAAGCCCAAATCAGACAAGCCCAGAACCAGACAGAGTAAGAGTCCATTTGTACCAGCTGTAGTACCACACTTCTGGGAGCAGCAGTTTACAGCATGGGGTGGTGGGTGGCAGCTTACATCAGCCCCAACAAAATCTAGGTTCCATTATGACAGTTCAGGTGAATAAACTGGGGCCTGTCACATCTCACAAGCTACTCCAAGTAGGCTGTGTTTTTCAAATAAGGTTGTGACAGAAATTAATGCCCTAGAAACACAATATTTTTCTGGCTTACTACTAGGCTGTATCTTTATAAGCAAGATGTAACCAAAAAATTGCTGCCTGCCTAAAGAGCTCAGAAGTAAATGTGTGAAATAAAGAACAAAAACAGAACAAATTCAGGAAACTCTATGATGGAAGGAAAGGCGAGAAGCTGTGAAGTATGAAATAAACCCTAAGCCAAACAAAGAAATCCAGGCTACATATATATATGCTCCAATCTAGACATCAGGGGTTTTTATTAAAAAAATTCACAGAATAACTAAACCAGATGGGTATCTCCACCTTTTCTTTCAATAGTAACATTATTCTAAACAATATTTACCTGTAGACTGTGTTCTTTAATTCATTAATGACCTGGGTAAGTTGTGAGTGAGTTCTGGAGGCATAAATTATTTTGGGGACATCAGTGTAATAAGCTGCCAAAAAAAGAGGGGGGGGAAAAAAACCCCAGAAAAACATTATCAGCATGGAAAGGAGAACTGGAGATATTATTAGCCTCCTTTCCCAGCCGGTACTATGGTAACAGTTTGCCTTGTAGAGACAGCAAGACATTTTATCATCTAGTCACACAAACAAAATGAGCTAAAGGAGTTTCTAATGTTCTAAGAAAATACAGAAACTATGTAAAACATCTTTAAAATCTATAGAAGGGTGTAAAACTGTTGCTAAACACCAGCTCCATTACTTCCACCATGACACACTCGTAACAAGTGATGAGTGAACGCTCAATGTTCCTGGATCACCCTGCTAAGCTCAAAACACCCACTTACTCGGGGTATCGCCGTCGGTGGCAGCAGTGCCCCAGGATGAAATAGGTCTCTCGGGAAAGAGTTCCACTCCATTCATGCGCTGCGCAATTTTGCGGGCTGAGATCGTGTCCTTGAAGTGCTCCCGCCAAGCCAGAGTAGAACAGAGCAGGCAGAGGGTCTTTCCTGTGCCCGTGGGGCTCTCTAAAATGCCATTTACCTTCTTTATTGATGAAAAATGAAATTAAAGGGAAACAATGAGCAATTTGAAGAGTCAGCAAGAACAGGATTTTGTGCAGCATTGCATGTCCTCAGGAAAAGAGCAATTACCAGCTGGTAAACTCTAGGCCAGAAACACCCCCCACACACACACATAAACTTGTTATAAATTCACAACCTGTAGGACCCTAAAAGCAACTTAGTGAAGCTCAGTCTCAAAGCCAGAGCCCTTTACTTAGGAAAGGTATTCTCCACTCTTCTGGCAACTACAGAGCACCACATTTTGGTTTAAGACACCTGAAAATATTAAAAGCTATTCCCCCCCAAAAAAGTAAAACCATCCATAAAGTGTCTTAGATTACTGACAGCAAGTCTCCTTCAGAATGCTCTATCCCACAGCATTTAGACAGAAAATTTTGCAATCAGACCTTGTCCCACTGGGTGTTACAGTTTCAAAGTGCATAACAACATTACAGGCCACAGAAAAAGCAGATTTAACGTATCAAAAAAAATTAAAACACATATATATAAAATATGTGTTTATACATAGAATACACAAATAAATAAAAGTGTTATATACATAATAAATATATGTATATTTAAAAATTTTTCTTAAAAATTCTTTTATTTTAAATGAGGTACCAATCCACTGCCTATGACACTGGGGAGTGGAATAGTGGTCAAATACAAGGATGTTAAAGGTCTCTTTCAACCCAAACAATCTTGTGATTCTATTCTATGATTCCTTTAATGTTGAGCCACACGTAAGGTCAAAGTTTCCCCTATAAGCTTGTTTGATCTCTCAAAAGCACAGAATTATAACACTGGAATAAAGATAACTTGTAAAGCCCATTTTCTTATTTGATATTCTTTCAGTAAAACCATCCTATTATAAGTAGACTAAAAAAAATAAATCACATTAATAGACCAAAGGCTAACACTACAACCCCAAACCCCAGATAGCTAATCGCTGGCTGTGGGAGCACAGTTCCTTAACTTTTCTTCTCTAAGCAGAACCATTCCAGTGTCACTTCTACCTTCACAGCTGCACACTCTGGGTTTTTAACACACACAGGAAAGAGGTCACCAAAAATTCAGAAAACGTGAGAAAAACAAGAACTGAAGTTCAGTTGTGCCAGGTTCTTTTCAGGGAAGCTCTTTACCAGTTCGAACGCAGAGGCAGCACACGAAGGCGGAGAAGCCACTCACCTTCTGCAGACACTCCAGCACCTTGGCCATGTAGGCTTCCTGGCAGGCATAGGGCGGGAAGGGGAAATCCACCGTGATGCCATTCAGCGTTATCCTGGGCATATCTCCTCTTGAGTGCCACCCCTGTCACCTGCAGCGAGGAGCGGGAAAGGCGGAATTTCCACTAAGTTGCCTAAAAGGCTCGTTTTCACCTCATTTTTCGGGGCGTTACTAGTTGGACGGGCAGGAAACACCCGCGACCCAGGTCCAGGAGGAACTGCACGGTGATCTGGGAGCTCCAGCCCGGGGTGCCGGCGCAACGCAGGGACCCTTGAGAGCCCCCGACCGCTCGAGCCTCTTCTCGAGAGGCCCCAACCCCCTGCAGCCTCTTCCCTGGACACCCCCGGCCCGGACCCCGCTACTTCCCACTGTCGCAGTTTAGAATCCCCGCGCCTCTGTCACGTGACACACACCCCCTGCCCTTCGACCTCGCTGCGTCACTTCCGTCGCCACTCTCGCGTGAGCTGTGGCGTTACCCGGGAAACGGGGATGGTGGGAGCCTGGGCTGGGGTGAGGGAGGGGGGAGTGGCAGGGGCTTGGGGGGAACTGCAGGGACTAGTGACGTTTGCTGTAAGGTGTGTGTAAATTCGAGGGGTCCCAGGCGGGAGGGGCTCGGTTTCGTGGGGTTTGGGCCCTGCCGAGCCTGGAGAGAAGCGGGACCGGGGCCTGCGAAGGGCCCCCCCCGTCCTCCCACTCTCTGGAGTGGCTCAGCCGAGGGGTCCCTCAGCTGCTTCCCCCTGTCCTGCCGGGGCCTGAGGTAGCGTTTTGGCCCGGAACAGAAAGCAGGTGGATCTTTTGTCGCTGACGAATAGTGGTCACGTTTGTAAAGCCTCGTCCCTGCACGGTTCGCTCCAGGGACTTGCTCCCTTCTTACCTTCCTCTTTTCTCGACTTCTCCCTTGTGATGAGTGGTGCTCATAACAAGTTTTGTCGCCAGTGCACTACTCCTGTGCTTTGTGCTGCACAACCATCACTCCCGTGATACTGCAGAAAGCAGAACACAGTAGGAGTCTTTGTTGAGACTCGGCATTTAAGATACAAGGGTTTTTCTGCCATTCTGCTGAGCATTGTGGCTTCTACATTAAAAGCACTAATGAATTCTGACGGGTATCTTTTGTTAGGATGGAATGTGCAGCGCCTTTGTTCCCTGCTCTGCTTTAGTACAATTCAGCCTTCAGTTCCGTCTCTGGGTATCTCAGCACATGGCTGGGAACTGCTACATCTGCGTGAGGGTTCCACACCTGTGATTGTAAACTGATGGATTACTCTGTGAAACTCAAGTGTTTTAATGAATGGACATGTTTGCCCGACTCCCCAGTTTCTGCAAACTCCTATTTTCTGCAGCTATATGAGAAAGAAAATACTTCACATGCATCTTTCTACATTACTGCTGCATCTCCAGCTGGCTTTGGAAGGTTACCAAGCTCAAGAATGAGTATGAGTCAGCAGCTGTGGTGGTGTCCAGCAGCAAACATGAGTCAGCACTGGCTGAGCACTCCCCATCCTTCTGGAGGGTTGTTCCTCTGCACCATTTACCTTAGGTGACCAAGGCTGCAGTGCCAGCGTTGGCAGGTCTGTCTTCAGCATTGCTGCGCCACTTCCTTCTAAAAACAGAACGTTTTGTGAGTATAAAGAAAAAATTCATTTCTGATTATAAAGTTTTAAAATATTAAAGGCTAAGTGAAGCTACAACATCTCTTTAGATTGGGATATGGACATTAACACCTGGATTGTCGTGACTCCCGAGATAAACCCCAAGTTCTAAGGCAAGAATTTGGAACAGCATGGGGGAGAAGGGGAAGGTTTTAAAAAATATATTAGAGCAACACAAATGACTGTATGAAGGCCAGTCCCTTTACCCATAGTGGCACCTACTTGCCACCGAGACAGCAGGAACCAGGGCAGTTCCACTGCTCATGAGTGGACAGTGAAGACCTTGAGTGGACTATTTTTCACTTAAAGTGGTGCCTTCAAAGGAAAAAATAAAATGCACAGAAGTAAAACCCGGGACAAGGTGATCACGGAGTTCTGTGGGGTGGGTTGGAATGGGTGTAAGCAGCTGAACTGAGCTGCAGAGAACCTGTTAGTCAGAATGCTGGTGCCCTACAGAAACACAAACTTGAGTTATCAGCATTTTGGGTCAGAGGCTACCTAGGCAGTTCTCTTCCCAGACAAGCAAGAATCTTGAGTAATGGGATAAAAGAGTTTGAGGAGCAGGAACCACTGGCTGAGAAACTCCTGCAGTTCACGTGAAGGTTATTTTCCTCCCTTTTCAGAGAGCAGATGGTTGAGTTGCCATTCGTTGTCTTTCTGAGGACTTGTGATAGTTCCCATAGCAACAGTCTAAAAGTTTTGTTTGACCGTGAACCCATCTGATTCCTTTGAGTCCCAATAATCCAGACCCCTTCTGTCTCCTCACTGCTGGGAAATGACAAAATAGTTTTCTACTCTGACTCTCCTCCAGTTTTAATCACCATCACCTGGTTATTAGAAAAGTGAGTAAATACTCAGGAGGAAAAAACCCAAAGCAGATGGGATGGTGGTTTGGTGGAGGCCAGAAGGGAAGTAGCAGAGCAGAGTTCAGAGCTTCTCATGTTCAATACAGGCTGCTCTTTGTCATCCATAGCTGCACAGGCATCCAGTGTGGCACTGCCAGCTTCATGGACATTCAGTGACCGAGATAGCTGAGCAGACCCCAGGGGAACCTGAATTCCCAGCTCCCTTTACATCTTGATGGGACTGAATTAGTACAATTCTTCCTCCTCTTCCTGATCCAGATCCTTTTTACAATTCGGCCTCATTTCTCAAGTGCACATGACAGATACCAAAGGGGAAACATCAGAATGACCCTCTTGTTTCTCCTTGCCTTCAGGGATACGTTTTCCTGGCTTAGTGCCGACATTGCTATCACTAGTTTCTCTTCCTCAATTATTTTTCTCCTTTCTCTTGTGTTATTTTACATCTTTGGGGGGTTGGCTGCTGCCCTATGTGGAATTTCTGTTATGTCATGCTAACTGAGGGAGCTTCTCTCAGCTTGGAGATGGCAGATAGTGCTGGGAGATCTATCACACTGATGCTATGAGTGCTATGAGTTACAGACACCTGTACTGCAGTACGCACGGCTTTCCAGATCTTTCAGTCCCAGAATCATTAAGGTTGAAAAGCCCTTTAAGCTCCTCAAGTCCAACCACTCCCACAGCACTGCCAGGTCCCCACTAACTTCTGTCCCTCACCCTACATCTCCATGGCTTTGCAACCCCTCCAGACTCAGGGACACCCCCACTGCCCTTGGCAGCCTGGGCCAGGCCTGAGGAACCCTTCAGGGTTTATCTCAATAACCTTCTCAGGTTTCAGGAAGCTGCAACTACAGAACCAGGAGAAGTTAGTGGTAATAGAAGCTTGTGATCCAAACACATGGAAAATTTGTGGATAGTGTCAATATTATTCTGAATTAGACTTTCTGTAGTATCTATTTGTCTTTTTACATACAGTATTGAAGGGGTGGGACACTTGAAGATTAGGGGAAAAAATAAAGAAGAAAGGAAAATCTGTGTGTTTTAACTGAATTTGGAGGCTCTGCTGGTTGGTTCTGCCCCAGCGCAGCTCCTTCAACAACCTGTGTTCCTTGTGGCTGCTGGAATGGTTTGGGAGTGTCTGTAGTGCAGAGTGTTGGGGGGTCTGAGGGGGTTTCAGCCAGAGGGGATGGGTGGGCGGCAGCAGCAGAACATCTGGTTTAAGAGGGCCAGTGGCTGGAAGGATCAATGGGATCATAACTGCTACCCCTGAGATGGGTGCAGCTGGCAGTAGGGACTGGAAAGGTTCCTTGGTCCCAAAGGTGTGTGTGTGATACTCTCAAAGCACAGATGGGTTGCCTACAAATGTTAGGAATGAGAAAAAACAGAACAGAAAAGTAAAATAAAAGAGGTCCTGATGGCAGGGCAGGGGGAGAAACCTGGACACCTCATTCTGCTCTTTTGCCCCCATAACTGCAGCCCCTTTTGTGCCCCAGTGCTAGTGCAAAAACCCTCAAAGCGCTCAAAAATGCTGAGCCTGACTGTGATTCCCCCCTCCCTATCTGCCTAAAGCTACTGCAAGGTTTGGGTTTTTATGCCTCAGCTCAGCTAAGCTCGACCGCTGCCCCAGCCCTGCAGGTGGGCACCCCCTTGGGATAGTTAAAAAAAAAAATGTAAAAAATCATTGAATTTGCTTGTTTGTGCATTCAGCAAGGGGAAAAAGGAAAAGCCATTCAGCAGACAAGAAAGGGAGAAAGAGGAGGAAGAATCATCCTGTGGCAAAGCCCGGCTGGGTGTGTCTCTGGCCCCCCTCCCCGCGCCGTGGGTCTGTGTTTCTGGCAGTCAGTCTTGCCTGGGAGGGCTCTGCCATCCCCAGCCACCCACCCAGGGAAGGAGGCCCCGATACGCTGATTAATATTCTGAACTAGTGACCCTTCTCTTTCTTTCTCAGCCCTTCCCTTTCCGTGGGTTCTCCAGCCATCCCTCTATCCCTCCATCCGTCCTTCCAGCCTCTCCCCGCCGTGGATGGCTGCAGCCCCCTCGAGCTGACATAATCCTCCCTCCCGCAGCACTGCAGCACCCGCAGCTCCTGCAGCACCCGCGTCCGCACCCGCCGCAGCAGCATGGCCAGCACCGTCTCAGGTAGGACAGGCATCCAGATATCTAATTGTTTTTTAGGATAAGTCCTTGTCATCAACCTGCTTATAGAACTGTCAGGGTTTGGGTTTGTTTTTTTTTTTTCATCACGATTCTGAGGATTTGGACTGGGTTTGGGGATTTTTCTGTGCATTTCAGGGGAGTTGTGCACTGGGGAGGGAGGCAGCGGGTATGGCAGCATTGTTCCCTTTCCTCCCCCATACACACACACCCCCCTCTCTGATGCAGGATAGCAGGTGGGATTTTTTTATTTTAATATGAATACACGTGCCATAAACTCCCTGATTTGAAATATTGCTGCCGTTACCATGTGCTGTAAGGAGATGCTGCTGGGTGCCAGTTAATTCTTATTCTTGTAACATGATTCAGCTGTTTTTAAATGTTCTTTTTCCTGAGAAATATTTGCATGCTGGTTGCAGAGAACTCAGCAATGAATTATATTTTGCTTTGTGAGGATCATTTATTGCCTGAATACGCAACAGAAAGAAAAGCACCAACAAGAGACTGATGGAAGTACCCTAGAAAAATCCCCCATAAACCCAACCAGAGTAAACGGATGGGGTTTCTGTGTGTTCTCAGGGTTCCACATCCCTTCCCCATGATTAGATTTCTCCCACAGCTCTGCTAGAAGATGCTCCAGGGGAGCGGCTCTCTGATGGCGATGGGTGAAACGCTGCAAGGGGAGCCCTTCCTCCTCCTGCAGCAAACCTGGGATCACAGCCCTGGGAGCCAGACTGGGTTTGGCTGTGGGGTGGCAGATTCCAGCCATGAGCTTAAACATGCTTTCTTGCCCCTTTTAACTGAGGAGGAAAGATTTGAATGGATGAAAGTGGGAATGCAGATGAAGGAGAAGAACAGCCTCAAATGGCACAAAGAACAGCGGGTGGGGTTAGAGGGTCTTTCTTTTTAGAATAAAGAAAATACTCTGGATTCTGCAGTGCATGGGCTTGGGTGGGGGATGCTGCCTTCAGGGCTGAGCAGGAGCAGCACACAAAAAGGAGAAGCAGGCAGTGCTTTGTGCCCCCCTGCCAGGGCCTGGAACCAGCCAGGAGAGACTAGGCAACATTTCTTGCTGCTTTCCGTGCCCTTTCCCCTTCCTCCTACTGTGCATTTTCTATTCCTTTCTCCTTTTGAAGGACCAGGAGATGCAAGGGAGGGAAGGGCAGAGAGATGGATGGGTGGGGTTGGGGGGGGTATAAGGGTGCAGCTGATCCCGAATGGGCTTTGCATGCAATTAAGGATGATGAAGCAGCATTTTAAACCTGTGTCTCTATGATGGAAAACCTGCAGCTATTGTATTACACTATTTCTACGAGGGTCCCTGTCTCCAGGACCCCATGAGGTCCCACCCATCTCCCTGCCTTCCTTTTCAGAACAGGATTGGACCTAGTTTGCAGAGTGGGGGTGGGAGGGAAGGACCACCAGCCATCTACCCCAAGGTTGCATCAAACTTGAGATGGATGAGATGGTGGCCAAACCCCGCATTGGTGTAACACGCAGTTCCCAGTTGGTGCATTCCCACCCCACCACATTCCCTTGGCAAGTTTCACCTTCCCAAAGATGCAGTTGGACTGTGGAAGGAGATTTGGGATCGTGGAGAGACATCATGTTCTCGCAGCTGCCTTCATACGGGGCATCTCCTCACTGCCTGTAGCACTTAGAGTGCAGGAGGAAAAGGCAGGTGAACCTTTGAAAGAGTCTTGGTTGCTTTCTTGATTATTTGCTTCTTTATCGGCAGCAGAAGCAGATCTGTGCAGGAGCCAGAGCAGCTGCCATTGTCTGCAGCTCGTGCTCAGGGGCTCAGCCCCCTGGGGAAGGATTTCTCGTGTTTGTTTAAGCCAACAAGCAAATCCCTGCGATGAAAAGGAGCAGGAGCTTGCTGCCCCCTGCCCAACAGTCTTCTCTCTTTGCTTCTAGGCACCTCAAGGGTTTTGTCCTGGCTATTGGTGCTGGAGCAGTAGGACTCGTGGCACATGCTCAGTGTGGGCTCAGCTGCAGTGCTGAGCAGAGCTTGCAGGGGCAGAGCCCTCACACCTCCTCCCCACAGCATCTGCCCCAGGCTTTGTGTCCTTGGACACTCCAAGATGGGGTGTCTAGCTGGACTCCATGGTGCTCCATACCTTTGCCCATCATTTGTAGGCATCTGGGTTGAATATATCCAGGAGGTTCTGAAATGGTGCAGTGGGATGGCAGCCTTGTGGGCTTTTCTGTGATGTTAGAGCCAGGAGGAAACAGCAATTTGTCATTACTGGCCTCACAACTGGGCATCCTAAATGCACCTTGACAGATTTTGAGGTTTTCCCCTTTTATACTGAAACATGCAAGCTGTGTGACTTGCTGTAGGCCTGGATTATCCCCTTAATCCCTTTTCTGGGTGATACTGATGGACACCAACCAGTGTTGCCCTTTCCTGATGCTTCTGCTGCCCATGCTACACCTCTCTGTCAGGCTCTGCATCTCTGTGTTCTCAAGAAATAACTGTTTTCTTTCTCTTCACATGTGGATTGAGACTGTGTGGTCTTAAATGTTTATGGCATTTTTATTGGGACTCCAGTTTTACGAGCAGGACTGGTTTTTGGGTTTTTTTTTTTTACTGCTGTATTCAAACAAAGGAGTGAAATCCTTGGAAAATAGTTGTTCTTTCTGAAATATAAATCAATTTTTCTTAAAAGCACCTGAAGCTCACAAAACCCCTAAATTGACTGGTAACAATGTGCCTGGCTAATCCCTCCCAGTTGCCCCACTGATATGGGCATGACCCGACTGACTGGGTGATCAGAAATCGTTCTAGGATGATGGTTTAAGCAGTTGGCGGAGTCAGACTGGGGAGATCCCACCTGACCCCACAGGAACATCTGGGCCTCATGGTGAGCAGCTGAGGTGATGTATGGTGTCAGTGTGGGGCATCCCTGATCTGAATGAGAAAACCCAAACCACTAGAGTGTTCTGGTTGTGTGACCTCCTGCTGACGTGCTGTTGGAAGGTGGGGAACAGGAGACAGGAGTGAGTTAGACACAAGTGAAGGTCTGGCCATTATTTCTGTGACAGGATCTGCAGTGGGGAGAGTATCTGAGTCTGTGGTGCTCTCCAGGATGATGGAGGACTGTTGTGTCTGTGGCATTGCAGCCTTTGTGCTGAAGGACTTGGTTCCCCACCTCTGGGTTCTCTCTCTCTGGTTGTGCTTTGGCTACATCTGTAATTGGACTGGCCTCATTTTTTCCTGACATAATATTCTTTATGGAAGCAATTCTTACTTTTCCAAAGTTCTCTTTGCAAACCACATTATTTTCCTTTAATAACCTTCCTTTGACCTTGCTAGGAGATGCAGCACATCCAGATTCATCTGCATCCTTCCCTGACTGTTCCTCCAGCCCTGGCTCCTCTGCGAGCAGCTGGGTTGTGTCTCTGGAGTTTAACTTTGAGACTTGCTGGAGCGCACCCAGAGAAGGGCAACAGAGCTGGGGAAGAGGCTGGAGCACCAGTGTTCTGAGGAGTAGCTGAGGGAACAGAGTGGGGCTTAACTGAAGAAAAGGAGGCTCATGGGAGACCTTCTCCCTCTCAACAACCCTCTGAAATTCAGGAGGTTGAAGCAAGGTGGGAGTCAGACTCTTCTCCTCAGGACAAGAGGAAACAGCCTCAAGTTGACCCTGAGGAACAGTTTCTTCCCCAGAAGAGTTTCCCAGGTCTGGCCCACACTGCTCAGGGCAGTGGAGGAGTCCCTGAGTCTGGAAGGGGTTGCAAAGCCTTGGAGATGTAGGGTGAGGGACAGGGGTTAGTCTGACAGTGCTGGGGGAGCAGTTGGACTCAAGGAGCTTAAAGTTTTTTCACAACCCAGACGATTTTATGGTTCTGTGATTCTCCAAGCACTTTGCAGGGTAAAAGTGAGATCAGAGCTCGTGGGAAGGTATTGCAGGGCTGAGGAGATGCCGAAGTGTTCAGCACTAGAGGGAGCCTCGAAAACGGGTCACTAAAGTAACACCAGGAACGCCCTGACCTTCCTGGGCACTTGGGAAAGGCCCTAGGAATCTCAACAGATGAATTGTGGGGTGGAGTGAGCAATGGGATAAAAAATGAGCACATTCAGACCATGTGGATTGAAGGGCACAAACCTGCAGAGATGTTGAAGAGCTGGTGGTACCCTGTTAAGCTGAAAACTGTAGCTTCATCACTTGGGAAGGACCAAGCCATAAATTAGAAGTTCAGCATTTCCAGTCTAATTGTTTTTGTCCACTGGCATAAATGTGACCTCAAAACCTTCCATCTGTTGGCAAATGTGAGAGCATATACTTCTAATGTAACTTTTAGTGCTGAGATTGGCTGTGCCCCCTGCCTCTGCTCGACAACCATCAGTTGCACCCATTTAAGGGAGGGGGTTGGGGACTGTGCACTCTGCTGAGACCCATCTCCACTGCTAGGTCCAGCTCTGGGTTCCTCAGCCCAGCAGAGACCTGAGGCTGTTGGAGTGAGGCCAGTGGAGACCCCAAAGATGGAACTCCCAGCTGTGAGGCCAGGCTGGAGAGTTTTCGGGGGTACAGCTAGAGAAGAGAGGCTCCAGGGAAACCTTAGTTCATCCTTCCAGTACCAAAAGGGGCCTGTAGGAAACCTAGAGTGAGACTTTCAGCAGGGGCTGTTGTGACAGGATGAGGGCTGATGATTAAACGAAATTTAAAGGTTAACTTAATTTAAAGATGTTTTTGAGGATGGCCCAGGTTGCCCTTAGAGATGGAAGAAGCTCCAATCCTGGAACCATCCCAGGTTGGGTTGGACCTTGTGCCTCTGGGCAACCTGCTCTGATTGAAGATGTCCCCGCTCACTGCATGAGTTGAACTGGAGGAGCACTGCACCTCCCTCTCAACCTGAACCATTCCATGATTCAATGTTTGATACCAAAGGAGGTCTCAGTTCCCTGCCTTCCTTGTGTCCATTTCACAGCAGCAGGAGGCTGGAGCAGATTTGCTCAGCAGCAAGGGCTGGTGAAGGGGGGTGCTCTTTAGGGTCCTCCTATGCCCTGGGGAGCCCCCAGCCCTACTCCCTAGAGCCCCATGCCCACACACTGCTAATTGCATCTGATAGCTGGCGCCAGGGTGCAGCTGCCAGAGAGGAACTCACAGCACTTCCTCAGCTCATTAGAGCAGGGGGCAGCTCAGTAGGTTGGAGCCCTTTTGTCTTCCCACTCCTCTTCATTTTAACTGAATGAGAGGGAGGGTCACTTGCTCTGCAGAAGGCAAACAAGGACAGGGAAGATCCCAATGGAATGGAGGCAGCTGCTAAATCCTGACAGCAAACCCACAAGGCAGGGACTGCAGTGAACTGGGCTTGAGAACCTTAAAGGTCTTCTCCAACCTATGTGATTCTGTACACTCATCTACATAACAGGGTACAGCCATGTCCCAGTGTGGCTAATGACACAGGCTGCAGCATTTTAGCTCCTTTGGAGGGAAGATTCTCCCCAGAAATGTACTGGCAGTTGATTTAGTCTGCTCTAGCACAGATGCTCCTTGGGGACCTTCTGGCAAGCCTGGAAAATCTCTGGTACTCACAAATGAGTTTCCTTGGGTCTACTTGCTTCTTTGCTTCACAACAACAGCTGCCACTGCTGATTGACTTGTTTCTCTTTGCTGTTTCATGTTTTTCAGCCTACAAGGAAAAAATGAAGGAGCTGTCTCTGCTCTCTCTTATCTGCTCCTGTTTCCACACTCAGCCCCATCCTAACACCATCTACCAGTATGGAGGTAGGTAACAACTTCCGCTCATCTGGGCTGTCCCACCGTGGAACAGCAATCCATGGCTCAGGTCCATAGAGCCTCTGATTTTTTTCCCTTCAAAGATATGGAGGTGAAGCAGCTGGATAAGAGGGCATCAGGCCAGAGCTTTGAAGTGATCCTGAAGTCCCCTTCAGATTTATCTCCTGAGAGCCCCATCCTTTCCTCCCCCCCCAAGAAGAAGGACCTGTCCTTGGAGGAGCTGCAGAGGAGGCTGGAGGCTGCAGAAGAGAGGAGGAAGGTATGAGATGTCCTGCAGAAGCAGTGACTTTTCTGAGATGGGTACTCATTGCATCAAACCCTCAGACAGGCTTAGCAGGAGAAAGCTAAACCTGCAGAATAATCCCAAGTACGAATGTTATGGTGGAGGGTGAGGGGAGAGGAAGCTGAAACAATTCAGAGAGTGAGGTGACACTCAGAGAAGGGTCTCTGCGTCCACACATCATCTCAGTTTTGCCAAGCCAGTGCACACGGTTTTGCACCAGATATTGCCCTATAGCAGATAAAATGCATCAGAACGACTTCCAGGAAAGGGCAGGGTGGGATGGTAGGGAATAGGTGGGAGAGGAGATGGTCAGGAAGCCTCTCCAGGGAGCTGGAGGCCAGCAGAGCATTTTTGGTTGCCTTATGCATCTCCTGGCACCATGGCAGACACAGGAGGCTCAGGTGCTGAAGCAGCTGGCAGAGAAGAGGGAACATGAGCGGGAGGTGCTGCACAAGGCACTGGAGGAGAACAACAACTTCAGCCGCCTGGCCGAGGAGAAGCTCAACTACAAGATGGAGCTGAGCAGGGAGATCCGCGAAGCACATCTCGCTGCCTTGAGGGAGCGGCTCCGTGAGAAGGCAAGTGGGGTGTCCTGGAATAGGGTTGGGGGCTGACAACCATGGGGCGGGGCAGGGGCACGATCTGGTGGCCACAGGGTCATCTCAGAGCAGTGGGTGCAGGAGTTGCTGATGGAAGCAAGATGTGGAGCAGCATGAGGAGGGGGGTTGCGCCCATCAAGAAAAACACCGTCTGGCTGATCTTGCCAAGGGTCTGCTTGGACAAAGGGCCTTGCAAGGGGAATGGTGAACACATTCACTGTAGGTTCTCAGCACCTCCAGGTCCCCACAAATTGCAGGTGTAACCCATGGGCCTCGGGTTGTGTCGGATAGGAAACTGGTCTCTGTGGTTTTATTTTTTATGATCTGTAGCGAATCCCATGTGCAGGAGACAAGGCAAATAGAGACGGCTGGAGCAGAAGGTGTTAGCCTTGTGTTGTCTCTCCTGTCTTTGTAGGAACTGCACGCGGCCGAAGTTCGCAGGAACAAGGAACAGCGGGAAGAGATCTCTGGATAAAAGGGCTTTTCTACACATCCAGCACCTGATTCCTGTTAACAAACCAACCAATCGACCAACGACACGTTTTCATTTTGTTTGTCTAGATGCAACATTTGGTTCTCCATCCCCACCCCACTCCTCACCCCGGTGTTTGTCCCCCAGCTACACGCTTGTCCCTCTCTCTGCATCCTTACTCGTCAGTCCCTGTGGAGATTCACAAGGTCATAGGGACCTCTAAGCAGAATAGCAGCTAGTTCACATGACGTAGAGAATCAAGCGATTGAGCAGGCAATCAAACAGCTTCTTTGGAGGGTTTTGTTTTTTGGGTGTTTTTAAAAAATAATCATTTCTTAAACCAATGTATTAAAAAACAATTAAGACATTAATAAATTCAACCAGCAGTGTCACAGAGATCAGGATTTGTTATGCAAGGCTTTTCCTCCTCTCAGTGTTTGCTCTGAGCCAAATATCAGTTTCAGATTAGCAGGAAGTCAGTGATAATTTCTGCCGGGAAAGTGGAACAGGGACCAGCCCTATGTTTGCCAGTGGTAGGAGAGAGGAACAAGAGGGAGGGTATGGCTCAGGAGTTGTGGTTTGCAGAAACCCCTGTTTCATTGTTCTGAACCCACATTCCTCATCTTTTGGTGGTTCATCCTTAATTCATGTGGAAGCAGGTGAGGGTCTGCACCTAGAGTTCAAGGATGGAAAGTCCCTGTCCTGGCAGGTCCCACTCAATGCTTCACTGGCCACAGGCTGGAGGAACCCATGGATTGAGCCACTTTCTCCCCAGTACAGCAGAGCCTGAGTGATCTTGGCTGAGCAGCCCAGGAGATCTGCAGGTGGTGATTGCACCCCTGGCTTCTGGGTGAAGGATCTGGCTCTGTGGGTTCTCCAGTGCTCCAAATCCACGAGGTTTTGAGAGAGCAAATACCATAGAGACAGTGCATGGTAGTAAAAAGCCTTATAGCAAAGAAAATAATCATCCTTCACTCTTTCCAAAGACAGATGTGACTCTTGGCTGCCATTGCAGGGCAGACATCAAGAGCAGAGGTGGCTGCTGGAGGTGGTACCTCCAGACCTGCAGCTTTGGGTGAGAGAGAGCCGAGGGGAGCAGTTCTGCAGAAAGGATGAAGAGACGTCTCTGTGCTCATTCCTTGTCTCCTTCTAGCTTTTCAAGGATTATTCTTTCATTTTACAAAATTGTCTGTTGATCACCTCTTGATGAGCAGAGGCCATATAAGGATGGCAGTGGTGGACATTCTCATCTTCTAGTGTCACGGCTGATGGAGATAGCTGGTTCTGCAGAGGAGATAGCAGAAGCCCCGCTGTCCAGTGCTTAGAGATCACCAGGTTCTTATTTGATTAATGTTACTAATTTTATTTTATTTTTGGGCACACGGCTTAAAGTGCCTGAGTGCTGTTTACACCAGGACACCACTCCCCTCCACCATGGCCCCTTCTCGTGATGGTCCCTCTGTCCTGGCTGCCCTCACAGACCCCCAAGCAAACCAAAGGGGCAGCCAAGACACTGAGATATTTAATTATTAGTAATTGGCATCTTCTGCGTGGTGTTTTCCAAAGAGCTGTCCTGTTGGTGGGGTGAGGGACTCCTGGGCTTTTTGCAGGATCCTTGGGGAGTTATTTAAGTGCAGGAGGGTGCGGATGTGAGCAACCCACCTTTCCCCGAGTTGGGGGGCAGGACTGTTAGTAAAGCCCCAGTGCTGTAAGTGACAAAGAATAATTCAGAATTAGGGCAAAGAGGGTAAAAAAGGAACAAAACTGAGGGTTGAATTTCTTAAGAATAGCTAATGATCAGTTTATCGTAGCAACTGTCTTAGACGTAGAGTGCGGCATCACTGCCAGCATCACCTCATTCATATAGTGACGAGAAATTTTAAGAAGTTTAAAA
Organism: Rhinopomastus cyanomelas; assembly: GCA_013400115.1. Taxonomy (NCBI): domain Eukaryota; kingdom Metazoa; phylum Chordata; class Aves; order Bucerotiformes; family Rhinopomastidae; genus Rhinopomastus; species Rhinopomastus cyanomelas. Next base: position 210,364 of record VXBP01007618.1, read on the forward strand.
AAAAAACACAAAAAGCATATGAAGAATTTAAAAACAAAAAAAAAAGTAATTTAAACAAAATGTTTGTGTGTGTAAGAAATGGTTGAAACTGTCCTATGTCTGTGTCCCACACTGGTGGGATCTGAGAAGGTGTCTGCGAGGTATTAACCCTGTCCTACTCTCTGTGGTGCTGAGTGTTTGCTTGGTGTGTAATTCTGACCTGGAGCTTGTTGTAAATAATGTTTTTAGTACTCTGATGATGATGATGATTATTACTATTATCAGAAATGTTGTACTCATGAGCAGGAGCTTAAAGCAAGAGAAACAACCGTTTTCACTCCCTCTTGAGGGTTCAGAAGGAGCTGGAGGCTGGTTTGGCTGAAGGCAGGGTACCGGTGGGACAGGATGCTGTACCAGGAGCAGCTGGAAAATCCCAGACTGGGGAGCTGGAGGCAGCCGAGTCCTGCGGGCAGGGCTGTGAGAGAGCTGGGAGGAGGTGGAAGGGCTGAGAGGTGGAGTAGAAATGATGCTTCAGTTGTCATACAATGATTGTTACCCCAAACCTCCTCATGGGAGGGGTTCCAGGCTGTTCCCCAGAGCCCTATGAGGTTTGTGGATGGAGCACTGGTTAGTCATTTGGTGGCAGTTTGTGTTGGATAGATCCGTCCTCTCCAAAGTCTCTGGACTTGGTTCCTTCCCAGATCTTCCATCTCGGTCCTTTGTGCCGCCCCATGGCCGTTCTCCTGGCCAGCCTGGATCTCAGGTGGGGACTTATTCTTGCAATAGCTTTGCCTGGCAAAAAGATCCCACTGGGAGACTGACCTGGCAGTGCTCATGCAGGTGTGAGCACCAGGAAACCCATTTTCCTCACCCCTGTCAGGCCACTGCTGTGAGGGACAGTGCATGTGGCTGGAAAACGGGTTCCTGCAGGGTGATCTGCAACAGGGACTTGCAGGGTGAATTCTCTACTGGTAATGTTCAGGAAACTGCACCAAGATGCATCGTGCCAAGGAAACAACCTCATCTGTGGGGCCAAATGCTTGAGCGGTGGTTGCCTGGTGCAAGTGGTCAGGATGTTGGGGAATTTGATGCTTGTCTGGTGCCACTATCAGGGAAATGTGTGACTGCATTAGCTGCATGCATCAACTCCAGCAGTTTTGGCTGGACAAGGGGTGCCCCCCCCCACTGCCAGGACAGCACTGCTGTGCCCGATTGGGATCATGGTTATTCTGTGCCTTTCCATCTCCCGGGGCTGCTGCTGGTCGTGTGCAGAGCGTACTTCATGCCTCAGCTGAGACTAATTGAGCACCCTCATTCCCATCCTTCCCATCTCAGCTTCCCTCATTCCTGGACCCTTCCCACATACCACAGCCATAGACCCCCAGTCCATGGTGCCTCCTTCCTTATGGTAGGGCTTGAGGTTCTACCTTGATTCCCATAGATGTTTGAGTCAAGGTTTGTGACAACAGTTGCCAGCCCCATTTTTTGGCAGCAGAACATGGACATGGGAGTTTGCCTGGCAGGGAGAGCATCCTTGAGGCAGCTGGCAGCAGCGCTGCCTGGACCGTAAGCATCTGCAGTGCTGTGAGGGAGGGAAGGCAAGATGGTGACAATTGATTACATGTGCACACCCAGCTTTCCAAGAGCTCTCTTGGAGAAGAGCTGCTGGTTCAAGCAGGAAAGAGAAGCTGAAGCTAAATTGATTCCCAGCGGGGTGAGTGCTGGAACAACCAGCTCATAACCCAACTTTCAGCTCCCCTGATCTTGGATAATGGGGTTTTTTTAAGGATGATACTTCTGCACTGAGCCTATTCCTTCTATTTTTTGAGTCTTTCAAACAAAATCTTGCATTACCCCAGACATGGGGTTACCTTGGAGTTAACTTTCCCAGGGCCAGCAGCAGTTCACCGTTGCATGTACCCTGCCTCAGGGGTAGGTCAGTATTGCTGCTCTCGTTCAAGTGTAAACCTCAGCTCGCTTGCTTTTGCTTGGCCCAATGTGACTCTCTGGCCCTGGCTCTGCAAAGCCCATCTCATGGAGTTCATTTAGCCCCCCTCCCTGGCAGTGGCTGTGCACAGGCACACAGAAACATGGCCATGAAAATTATCTACACGCACACACTCACTGCTTCACCACTTGAAATGAGTCAGAGAATGGCTGCTTATGGTGCTAGAGATTTCTTACCCCCCGAGCTAGGGCTCAGAGGACATTGCAAGACCAATAAACCTTGGTAGTCAGTTGTAATTAATTAAAGCAGAAGAGGGGCACAGGCCAGCATCTGGGCGCTCTGTGGTCCCCACAGAGCAACTTGGATGGTGAGACCAGCTGGACAACCCCCTCCTGGCATCCCCCTATGCCAAGGGGGTTAATACCAATGTTTGAGAGCCCAACGTATGTCCCCTCTCTAAAGCTCTCTGAGCATGTAAAGTGCCGAAATAGAGAGTCAAGATACACAAGTGCCCACCCCAAGAAGAACAAAGCGGCCCAGGGCCACAGGCGGAGGTTTGAAAAATGACTGCATGGCTGTGGGACTGAGCTCTAACCTCAAGGCTCAGTGTTTTAGGCAGGATTTACTCCTCCGGCCTCAGGCTGGGCCACCTTTGCTCATGCCAGGGTGGGGTACAGGCAGGTGGGGAGCTGGTGTGGTGTCACAGGAGGATGTTCCATCGCTAACAGAGCCTCATCCGGTTCCCTTTGGTCTATTGCGTGCATTTCATTGTCAGCTCGAGGTTGTTGTTGTGCAAAAGAAGTGATTATGAAAAAGAAAAAAAAAAGAAAATAATTAAAAAAAAAAAGATAAACTGAGTATGAAACCACTCGGGTCTGTCTTTCTCCCTTACCATAAATGGATTGTTTTAGTTCCTAGGCTTCTCTTTGTATTGTGAGAATTCTAATAAAATGCATTAAATTGACCTTAAGATTTAACAGAATAGACCTTTAAGCACCTGTACGGAAAAGCCACAGAGACTCGCAGTTATCACTTTTCTCAGAGGAAAAAATAAAGTCAGTAAAATGTTTGACTGAAGGGTATTGCTGACATCCCTTGCGGCCAGGAATGTGCGGGTGTGTGAGATCCTAACATAGAGAAGAAAAGATCTGAGACAGTTACAAATACAATAAATCCAGTTCTGGAAAACCTGTGAGCTTCTTTTTTACAAGAAATCCAGCAACTTTGAATTTTTAGCCTTCCCCCTGGGCTGGACGTGGTGGTGAGGGGGAGCATGGCCGTGGTTCCCATGGTGGGGACCCCACCCCACAGGGACCCTGCACAGCCAACACTGTCAGTCACACCCCTGGTTTCAGAACTGCAAAAACACCCCAAAAACCACCCAACGGCAAATGCAACGTCACTGACTGTTCTTCCACTATTAGACCATCACCCCAGGATGTTACAAACCAGTGGCTTTAGTGAAGCTCTGCATCAGTCTTGGGAAAATCGACCAAGTGTCTTGGCGCCACAAAATTTATGATAAATCAGAAAGACCAAGCGTGGTGACCCCATAACTAGTTTTTCAAGTCTGTATCTTCATCTTCTTGTGAACTCAAAGAGGAGTGGGATATTTTGGGGAGAGGGGGGCTGATAAAAGAGCAGCAGCACATAAGGGCTCAGGAGCCAAATTTCTTCTAGTGCTGGTGAGAAGACCAGGGAGGTTGCCCCTAGTCAGGATCTGGCAGCAAAACTGTGGTTGCCTGTCAAATAGCCCTCTGGCTGCTGGGAACACTGGAGCAGGGCAGCATTGCTATGGCTTTGCCACCTTCTCACTACCTTTAGGGCACTGGTTTCAATGGCAGATAATTTTATCTGCCCCATCCAGCATTGACAGGTCCCAGAGCTGGCCCACTGCCACCAGCTCCCCACTACAGCTTCAGCCTTGCTGAGAACAAAAAATGAGATAATGGGATGAATCTTCTACCTTGAGTCTTCAGCATGATTTCAACAGCAAAGACACAGCAAGAAGACAAAGAACAATTTGACCCATTTGTGGACTGACAGGAGCAGTGCCCCCACCCTGCCCGTGAAACCAAATTGATCAGTTGATTCATGCTGGGGATCATCTAAGAAACTTCAGAGACTCTTTCCCTGACTCTTTCCCCCTCTTCTTTCATCCTTCTCTCCCCTTTTCTTGATTCATTAACTATTTTAACTAATTAAGCACACATAGCTGTGGAGAGTATGAGCCAAGAGACTGAGCTGTACTACGCATGCTCTGTGTAGGCAAGGATGATGGAAAAGAGTAGCAAGAACTAATTAACATAGCCATGCCCTTTCTAGGAAAATTGTGAATAGGTATGTTTTATTTGTTTATAATGGGTGTCTTTTGTTTGAATCAATGCACAAGATTGGAAGAGAGATCCCTTGTGTGCCCAATGCTGCAATACACATACCTGCTTCCAACTTCTTGCGAGTTGGGGGTTCATTTCCATAAATCAGGTTTCCCCAGAAAAAGGTGTTTTCATGTGTAGGGGTGAATATGGAGAAGGCAAAGAAATACAGTTCTTTCGGAAATATCACTTGAATGAGCACTGGCTTGGGTAAAGTTGAAAGGGATGAGAAGGAGGTAAAGTTGGGAGCTGGTTATTGGGGAGGATGGAAAAAGGAAGAGCCCTGGCAAAAATAAGGATGAACCACTATCAGATGAATTCAGTAGAAATTAATGTAACAAAAACCCCACTAAGCAGACACAGTGTTCCAAAAAAGTCACTCACCAAGGAGCTGTGAAACACTGAAAGAAACAACTCACATCGAGGGCATTTTGAGGAGGGTTTCATGACTTCTTGGGGCCACTGGTCCTGCTTTTCCCTTTTTCATGTGTTCACCATCCCCTGGCAGAAGCAGATGGTATCAAAAGTCTGCCTGAATAATCACAGTTGGCCTTTCAAAGGCTGGGGGAGCCCAGAAAGAGCAGAAAAATTACCAAAGGCTGCTCAGTATTTAGACCCAAGATGTAGCAGCTCAATGATAGCTCCTGGGCTCTGCCATGAGCAAGAAATCACTGAACCTGGATCAAACAGGGTCATTTTACCATCCCTTAGCACCTCTCCACCCACTTTCCCTTCCAGGTGCAAAACACAGTTTTCAATCTTCCCCTTTCATAATTCATTGCTGATAAGGACAGTAAAAGAGTCACTGGAGAACTTTATCTCTTTTTTATTAGGCCTTTGGGATTGAAGGCACAGAGAGGGAAACTCTACTGGAGTGCAGATGCCTTAAGGTCTCCCAATGCCTGTTGAGACAGGCTGGAAGGTCTCTGATGCCACCTCAATGCCTCCTCTGAATCCTGCAGGTTCCAGCACCTTGTTCCTGCTTGAGGAACCTTTGTGCGCCCACCACTGAGCACAACTTTTGTCAGGGCTGTGTACAGGATACCCCAAAACACTGCAGGGACGTGCCATGTCCCACTGTGGTGGGTGCAAGGGGAGGGCACCAGGCACAGATCCCCAATGGGTTCATACATTGCTCAGGGCACACCGGGTCCCTGCTGTGCATGTGGGGAGCTGGTGGGGGGGGAACAACACAGAAAACAGGGGCAAGGAGGGGCATGAAGTGGGACAAGTGAGAGAGAGGGGGATATAAAAGACCTGGCGGGGGCACACAGGAGGTACAGGGAACATGCAGGGCATGGCAGGGAAGATGCAGTAGATACGTGGGCCATGAAGGACCCTGGGAAGGTCTCACATGAGACATGGGGGTCATGGGGACCCTTGGATGGCGTCACACAGGAGACCGGGAGATATGGAAGGCCTAGGGTGAGGGAAGAGGGAACAGCATGCAGGAGGTGCAGGGGACACGTAGGGCCTCGGAGGGGCCACGTAGGGCCTTGGATGAAGACGCATAAGAGACAAGAGTTTGTGGAGGTGCCCAGAAGGGAACCCAGGAAACAAGAGAGGCACATTGGGGGCACATAGAGGGGTCACGCAGGTCTGGCGGGCACGTAGGACCTCCGCAGGAGTAACGTAGGAGCTACAGGAGTGCATGTAGGGTCTCAAACGGGGACACGCAGGAGATGGGGCGAACATGCAGGGCCCGCAGGGGGGCATTTAAGACCGAGGGGCTGTCATGCAGATTGACGATGGGACACAGGGCTCGCTGGAGTCATGGCAGGCACACACGAGACCCACCTGGCGCACACACGGCCCTACACAAACCCCACATCACTCGCCGGATTCCCACAGATGCGGCTGCTGCGCCGCGCATGCGCCCTGCCCCGCCCCAGTCCCTATTTCACTCCCGCTCGGGCCGCGGCGCCTTCGACAAATAAGTCCTGGGCCCGCGCCTGCGCGGG